>JAMQGT020015293.1:0-11821 GCA_024447675.2 Pterophyllum scalare | reverse complement strand
TTCCCTCTCTCCTTTTGAAGACGGCGGGATTTTTCCTCCTCCCTGACATAAAAGTAAACAACGTTGCCTGCAGGCACAATCTTCCTGGCAACACAATAAAATGTGCAGTGAATTTATGATGGTCATCCATTAGCTCTTACCAAGGAAACATCACCCGTATCTGTCGTCCATCATTATAATAGAGGGTTAATGCACTGAATTTACATAAAAAAGTCATATTGTCTGCATGAATTATTTACACCCTCAGCTGTTTTTTCCAATTTCTCTCTCTTTTTTTTTTCTTCGTCCGCTTGTTCATGGTAAGGGGGATTTTGGTCCAGAGTCTCGTGGAGAAAATCTGACAGTAAATTCCACTGTGAGGTGGTCCTGTCATCACCACCTCCTTATTCCAATATTTCCCCCTCTCTCTGTCTTTCCACCCCTCCTACCCTCCATCTCATCCTCCTATTTTGTCTATGAGGGACAGTAAGAACTGGGAGCTTTGTGATGGGGTTGTTTATGGCCTCTCTTTTTTACTTAGTCAATCAACACACTGAAAACTACTTTAGCAGCTCTGTGAGTAGGTTTAACTGCTAATCAAAGTCTTTTAGATTATCACTTATCCTCAATAACTGAGAGAACTTGGATGAATGTATGTCAGCGTTAGGCAATTCAATGTCACAATCACATGGCACAGTTAAGATTATTTAATCTTTGGTGGCCTAATCTGGTAACACACAACAAAATGATCACAGTGCCAGCCGTCCCACTCTAAGTGAATTATCTTGATATCACAACCCTGTAATGAAGGCTTGTACAGCACTAACAGTTGCCTCTCAGACCCCGGGGAAAGGCTCAGTGATTGAGCAATTATGACAAGCTCAATTACTGTCATCATATTATCATAGCTAATCCAACTCCGCCATGCTGCGCCTTCCACTGCACTGATCACAGTGCCTTTTTCACTGTCACCGAGGTGAGAAAGTGCTGTCACTGACACCGCTTGTGCTCCCATGAACACGCTCAAATGAATGTGGCAAATATGTCAATCTACTGGTGCCTGTCTCTGTTTCTGTCTTTCAACTGGAAGTCGCTTGGATGGATGTCTTAATTTTTTTCTAATTCTGCCTGACAGTGCCACAGGCACTCTTGCGTGCTGAGTTAAATTTGTGACGCGCCTTGACAGAGTGCAGGTTGTGTGAGTTATCTGCTCCCCTGATATGGCTAACGCGCTTCTGAGCAACTATCACAGTGCCAGGCAGAGTTGCACTGCTGCCACGACTCATCCGGCTGTGCAATGAAGCAAACGGATACTCACTGAAGGCTGAAAGAAGTGAAAAGGTTTCAGAAGTAAAGTAAGGTCCTTACCTCCTTAACTTCACAAATTACTGACCTCACATGCCTACAGATAATACTTCAGCGGGGGGAGTGACACGGGTGAATCAAACAGATGCAGATAACGAGGTCAGGGTTGAAGAAAGTCAATCCAAACTTGTATAGGGCAGGTGCTTATAGAGACAGTAGGAGTAATGCCAGAGGTGTGAGGGAAGGCGAACGGATCAATGGCAGCTGAGCCTCAGGTACAACCCATTCTCATCCATATAACATCCCTTTATACTGTCTCTCCCTGCCCTGTGCTAATGTTGTGTGTTTTCTTCCCTCCATGCTCTTGTTTATTCCTCTCACTGGTACATTTCTCCTCAGGGGCCCGATCCCTTTTCGCCTCCAGGCCTGATTCTCAGTCCTGTTAAGGAGGTGGGGATTAGAGGTCAGGAACACCGCCACCTCCTCAGCCCGCATTGATCGCTGTTTCAAAGTACTCAAGGCAAGTAACAACCTATTAGGTGTAAGGCCAGGTTTGCGCCCTAATGACTTCCACTACTGTCCTTTGTTTTTGTTGGATATCTGTCAAAACTCAAAACTCTTGTTGTTTTAAGTTCTTAAGCAGTTAGCACATTCACAGCTTGATGTAAACCCAAAATGAACATGTAGATTCTTCACATAATGACTTTTTGTGCCACTTACAAAAAGCCATTATGTGGGATATACATATTGCAGTAATTTTTCTTGGTATGTTAAAAAAAAAAAAAAATTAAACACTTCTTCATCTCTGATAGAAGAAAATCAGATACAAATATATTAATCCAACAAATATCATGATGGGCCTGAAATTTCAGCATTATGTGCTGTATGAAACTACTTAAATTTCAAGCTGTGTCAAGTTTGAAATCTTTCATGAGAAAGAAAAACATCTTTACCCATATACCACCTTCACACAACTTGCCAGGAAAGTAAACTAATCACTCACTTTGAAACAAAGTATCCCATGATGCTGAGAAGTGCTGAGAAGAATGCAAGCAGGTCAGCTTACTGTAAAAATAAGGTGGCAAACAAATTTGCATGTCAAAATTAAAAATCAATGCGTTCCACCTCACCTAATGACCAATCTCCCTACTGCTGTTCTTGGGCTCTGATTAACATTCTGGGGGGTTCAGGAGAAAATGTTAGAGCAAAGCATTAATCTCTCTCAGCAAAAAAAGCTTGTATCCTCTGACAGGTGGGTCAAAGTTGCTGTTTAATCTAGCCCATAATTTCTGAAATGTGCTGACAGAGTGTATTTTGATACATTAAAACATGGCTGTGTTTGAGAAGGCTCAAAGCGCCACATCTCAGCAGGAAGTCTCTGTCCCTGGCTTTGAGTTATGGCATGCTCGGGTAATAGGAAGAATTCAAAGAATTCAGAAGAAAAAGAGCTTTTCTTTTCTTTTTTTTATGGTGTTGATGCATTTTGTGAGCTATGATGTCACTGTTTTATGGGCATGTAGAAATTAAGTGAAGCCCAACCTCTGCCAGTCTGGGTTAATCTGACTTTTTTTTTATACCGAGCCCTTAAGGACCCTAAACCTGCCACAGCTATTTATTTGTTCAATGGCCTGCACTTGACTTTACTGGCCGTTGGCAGAGAGGTGCCTTCAGAGGTGCCTGCTTGCCTATTGAAAAATGTGTCTCTTACCTCTTGCCCAACCTAGTGGAAATAATATCACTCACACTGAGAGATCATGGTGTCAGGGTCAATTGTCCTGCAAAAGATGGGGGCGATGGGAGACATGTATTGATTTTTCATTTTGTTGGGGTAAGCAAGCATGTTGCGGCTGGGCGCGGGTGCAATGAGGCAGGCAGAATGTGCTAGACTGCTTTTCTAGCTTGTTGCTCGTGAGCTGTAACTGCTGAAAGACACCTTGCAAACACACACGTATTCATATATATGTTTTCAAGTCAAAATGTTGAGAAACATCAAGGCAGCAACCCGTCAAATTGCGGCAGAGAGAGAGAGAGCAAAGAGAACTGCTGAAGAAAATTTGGCCAGATATCCAGAAAGGAAACTCAGCCAGCATCAGCCCCGATAGGGATGAGACAGAGCTAGCCAGGGCTGGCAATCATCATCCATGTAGTGCCTTGCAGGGCGGAAATGCTAATAAAAAACGTTACATGATGCCACAGGTCAGACGCATCCCAGCAGTCCAGCCCTTGCCCAACAGCTATAAACAATGAATAAATGCCAAACTAATAACCTCTTTTAACCTTCCTTGATGTGTTTAACTCACACCATCTGAAGTCGTTCATTACTACACAGTAGATGTGGCTTGATAAAGACTGCAAGTGATTCCTGTCAGCTCCAGCTATAGTGGTTCTCTTTGACTTTGCAGTAGAGGAGACTGATCTCAGTCTGGGTCATAACCTACAACATATCTTTGTAAATGTTGTTGCTCCAGTGGGACACAACAAAATGTCTACAACTCATTCTTGAACATGGCACAGTTTTGAAGTTCTTGCAGTCACTTCACTTTCTGAATAAAAATGATATGTTTGGGGGGTGTTGTCTGCATCCCCATCTCCACATTCCTTTAACTGTCACACGCCATGCCATCACAACTCATGCATTTTGTACATCGCCTCTGTGCTCCTCATTTGCAGAGACTGCAGTCACGATGGCGGTCCGAGGCATGACAGACATGCAAGGTGAAGAACACAGCGGTCATCCATTCACTCCAGTCACCTCGATGACCAATACACACTGGTGTACAGCTCCCCACCCACCTGTCTCATGTCTCTGCTGTGAGGGCCAGAGTTGAATGCTCACAATATGAGCTCATCAGTATACCTAACACTTCCTGTTAGTGCAGGTGCAAGCAATGTCCTAAATATGAATAAAAACATCTTCTTTTTTTTTAATGCCATAGAACAAAACATTGGCTGCAGAGAAGATTGTCTGTGACAGAAGTTGAGAGTCTGTCATTTCTGCAGGTCAAAGAGAAATATCAGGAAAAGTAGTCATAAATATAGAAAATATTTTTTTATTATTATTCTTATCTATCTAGGCAGTATGTACAATGTGATAGTCAAAACACAACATCCATGAAAACATTTCAGTGATATACTGCATTTTCACATAATAATGTGCACTTTGAGAAAAAATACAGTTTTATGTTTGTTATGTTGTTTGGCTAATTTCATAGTTGTTTCTTTGAACATAAATTCAGTGTTATAATACGATTTAACTCACACAGTTAATTCACTGTAAATGCATAATGTCCAGGGTAAGGGATGAAATATCAGTAAACTGTGGCCCCTTGGCTGCAGCAGATTTCCTGCACATCATTTTAGGTCCAGCAAGCAGAAAAAAAAAAATCTACAAATATTTGTAAATGCATCTTTAGTGATGGTGACTACATCAGCTTCTCTCTTTCACTGTATCAGGTTTCCCTCATTACATATCAAAGAGCAGCAGGTGCCTGTTATAATAAAAGAAAGAAGTACACTGGGAGCTCTTGGTTCTTGTAACAGTGTTGAGGTCCTCTTTGCACTCTTGTCTCAACTATCCCATAAGAAATATACACAGACGTGACAGGCGTAGTTCAGAGATTCCTTAAAACTAAAATTTTTCTTGAGTTAACCCACAGTGGAGGCTATAAAATTCCTCTTAAGACATACAGGTTAAACCAGAACAACCTTAAAGTACAAAAATTTGTAGCATCTGTACAAAAGTCTGCAAATTTTAAATAAATGTTCTCAATTTTGCATATGTTGAGCAACTTTAGGAACAGACAATATATTTTTTAGTGTTAGTGTTTAGCTCTGGGGATGCAGCCACATAACTACATTAGAGTCAAACAAGAACATAAACAGTGAGATAATCACTAAGGTTGTAAACAGACTCCCACTTCAGTCACCGAAGCATCAAGGAACTGACTAATGATAGGAAATATGTTCAAAGTTATATTTGATGGAAACGGCTCTGCCCTCTGAGGGAACTGTCAGCGATACCGAGCAGCAACAGGGATTCTGCAGGGAATTTCCCCTTTAATGAACACATCTATGGAAGTTAGATCTTAGTAAAGTAAACATGACTAAAAATTTTGACAGCAAATTAGATTTCCATGATCAGTATAGAAGTTACGAGAAACATCAGTCTCTAATGGCCATTTGGCACAAACTAATGGTTAACATCTGATATTACTATTCGGCTGATAGCCTAGTCAGAAGCTGTTTAGCCACAGAGATCATAATGCCAGAATGAAAAAAAAAATGCTATCATTAGTCAAGCCAGTCATTTTCAAATCATAGTAAATGCCACCACAGCACATGGGAATAATTCGCTTCACATTTGACCAACTATGATTGGTCAAATGTGAAATAAGAGAATAAGGATGTTAAAATATAATGTTTGATGATTACAGTGGGAAAGCAGGATATATTTTTAGGTGTTTCTTTTGGGGTTGTTTTCCAGTTAAGTGCGAATTATGTCTAAATGCTCATGTTACTGTAACAGATGTGGACGATGGCTAAAACTCCCAAAAAAAATAAAATAAAATAAAAATGACACAGGTGGTAAGCAGGGGAATTTTCCTTTCATTTCTATTTCAAAGAACTTGTCTTCTCCTTTGTTGGAATTAGTTCTTCTGCTAAAATGGGTGCAGAACAGTCATCCTCCCAGATGATATAAGACCCACCAATTTAACAATAAATCAAATTCCAATCACAGTCTATCGGAACTTTGAAAGGTCTCCAAGATCAGAAGAGTCGATTCACACACCTGCTAGGCATGTCAGTATTTGGGTGAGGCTGGTTATCATAACACATATACACCTGTGGTACTTCCTGCCACTAACGCTGTAAGTGTTCCAGTATCATTCAGACAGAGAGGGTAAGAGAGGTGAAAGAGAGGGCGACCCAACAGCTGCTTACCTTGGCTGACTCTCACACCTGTTAAAGAAAGACACACATATCACCCTATATTACAGTATTAACAAGCTTGAATAGATGGCTGATGCAAGCATGCAGTAATGGCCAGCACAGCCTTGGTTTCCCATGTACTTATTCTGCCATTAGTGAAAAATTCATTAACCATTTAATCTAAAGGCAGACAAGAAAAGAGCATGTCTGTGTCATAAGAATTTCTGCAATGCAAGCAGCATTTCATCCACTAAGGCCCACTTGTGTACCATACATGTTGAAATCATACCATTTGATAAATCCTTGCCAGGTTGTGGAACAAAGCGTTCTTCAATTTTACCTCACTGCAGAAAATGGAAGGGATTTTTTTTTTTCGAGTAGTTCAGATTTAAAGTTCAATGCGGCAAACACTTGAGACTCAATTTGTCAAATTCATTTACTGAAGAGTGACAGTATATTACCCTGGTGGGCAGCCAGGCTCAGCACAAAGGCTGAAAGTCTCTTTGTGTTTGTTTCATTGCTTATGGGTGTTTTGTGTGTGTACGTAAAGATCTATAGAATGTTTTGTGCCATAAAACACCCATCTCCCCAATTATGCCATGTTGTGTCACAACCTTTGATCGCTGATAATCATACCAAAGTGTGGGTGTCCCAACCGTATAGTATTTCAGTATGTCACTTTGCAGCAATATGTTTGTTATCGCATGATTTCATTGACTTTAGTTGTCTTAATTGTCTCATCAGTCCATTCCCCCATTAAGCAAACTCTACAACACTAACATATATTAACACTAAAGATAAATGAATATGTAAAAGCTATTTTAATGCTGCACCTGGTTGAGCTGATCAAGGTGAAGGTGAAGTAGAATTCTGACAGTTAGGTGGTTGGGTAGATGACTCTATTACAACTAATATTTTCAACTTGAAATTTTTAACTTATGTGTTTCATGTAGAATGGTAGTCCAAAAAGTGACCAGTAATTCTGGCTATAAATTCTGGCAGTTTATTTAAACAGAAAACTCTTTTTTTGGTGCTTGTTTTGGTATTTTAATTAAATGACTGTACTTCTTTTCAGTGACTGAGAAGTATTATACAGTAGACTTAACCATAATTTCAATAATTTCATCTATGTAACTCAATAATGGCACCATATTCATCCTGGAAAGTAGTTTTCATATTATACTGTATTTGCATATTTGCATATCTGTGCTATGTTTCTAACTACATTTCCAAATAAGGGCCAGTGGTGTCTGTCCTCTTTCACCTGGTCAACGTCGTTTGCAAATACTGCAGTGTGTGTGCGTGTACCTGTCCGACCAGGCCCTGCAATGAGCCCTTTCTTAGTTAATGCATGCACGCGTGTGCACATGTGTGGTGCTTGTGTTTAATAATGCATGGCCCCAAGCCCAGGACGGGTCCTTTGATAAAGTACAGCTCCGCGGCACATGCATAAGCAGCTCTACCCATATGCAGAAAGCGGAAATTGATGGTGGAGATAAAGTCTATGCTGGTGCTGCTCACTGTTCGTATGTGTGTGTGTGTGTGTGTGTGTGTGTGTGTGTGTGTGTGTGTGTGTGTGTGTGTGTGTGTGTGTAGCAAAGAAAGAGAATGAGGCAGAGAAAGATTTATGGATTGTATCAATGTCCATATGGAAGTGTTTGATCAGGTGGCAATCTGGGGCTTTTATGAGGAGTCTTTGTGCTGTGTGAACACGTTTGAAGATTGGTACTTTTGGCAAGGCCTGATTAGCTGATACTGTACAAGCAAGCAGATATGGAAATGAGTCCATGGTAAGTGTCAGTGTATGACTGAGAGACATGAAACTATGTGAGTGAAAGTAAGTGAGAATGTCAAGATCAGCTTTGTAGATTTTTTGAGAGTGCATTATTCTCATTGTAGAAGTACCTCTGTGCAAGTATTTGTGATCATTTTCTCTTAAACTTATTGTAGCAGTCTGATGAGCTGCCAGTCAAAAGGGTCAGGGGCCATCACGAGGGTGTAAGGTCACTGGCTCCATTTCACTCACTTCACCACATAGCTTTATAACAGGCAGGAGGGCAAAAAAGAGTCAGCATTCACAAACAAGCTGCAGGGGTATGCATATACATGCTAACAAGCCTGTGGCAATTCAGTCTCTTACTCAGTTCCAGCAAGCATGACCCCAGACCCTTTCAAAATAACCCTGCTCTAACTTGTATCAGACTTCCTACTCAAGTTTTCTCTCTTGTCCTTTCCAAGGTTTTCTTAGTCTTACAATTATTTTCATGTCTTTGCTGCCTTTTTCATTTGCCTTACTCAGTTTTCCGCATTTCATCTAGCTCAGAGTTCTGAAGTCGTCCTGCTAATCAACATGCTCCAAAGTTGTGACAGCCCAATCTTAGACATGGTGTAGTCCCTTTATTTGCCACCCATCCTCCTCACCTACTATCTTCTCCTATTGAACCACCCACTGTCTCTCTCTTTTTCCTCCCTTACACTGAATGCCACCCCCTCTCCTAGTCATAAAGACCAGTCAGTCAGATATACAGGAAGAGAAAGAGAAAACCCTATCTCTTTTTGTTGCAGCTTTAATTTACTTTGTACATTAATATTTCAGGGCCCTCTGCAGGCTTGGTGCAGGAGGCAGTGGGAGCTACTGAGTGTCTTGATGCAAGGATGTGTGTGTGTGTGTGTGTGTGTGTGTGTGTGTGTGTGTGTGTGTGTGTGTGTGTGTGTGTGTGCGTGTGTGCCTGCATGCGTGTGTCACATTTCAACTGTAGGAGGGGAAAGGATTAATATTTCAGAGGACCTTACTGGAGACCCCTGTACCAGTTCCACCAAAACACCATGGCATGGGTGCATAGCAATCTACCAGCTCACCTAGCTGCTCCATCTAACATTTGTGTCTTTATATCTACTGCTATGCTTTATTTCACTCCCCACATTTCATTTCCTTTACAGTCCATATAAGTATTTGGACAGACAGTGACTCACTTGTTATTCTTCAGGCTTTGTGCTTCAGTGCATTTATATTTGCAAAGATATAGTGGAAACTAAATTTAAAAAATCAAGTTTCTGCTAATTTGCATAAATTCAGATCAGTTTCTAAAGAACAGAGCAAAACATAGAGCCTCTAGCAAATAGTCTGCATGGGTAGCAAATTGCATTGGTTCAAAATTAACTGGACACTTGGCTACTAAACAGAAAGTCCAGGATACAGTTTAAAGAAAAGAAACAAAAAAAAATGTTTAGTTGTGAAACAAAATTCAACAGACTGTGAAGTGTGGAACAAAAAAAGAAGTCAATTCTGACCCAAACCACCTTAACTGTCAAACACGGTGGTGCTTCAGTTATGGTTTGGGCTTATGTGGCTGGCAGAGTACCTGTCACACTGCCATTAATTAATTCCACTGCTGACAGAAGCAACAGGATGACTGCAAAGATACTATATAGAGGAGCATTTTGTGCAGCCAAATGCCTCAAAACTTGCTCAGTATTTCATCATTCAGCAGGACAGCCATTCTAAACATACCATCAAAGCAAACAAAAAACTTTTCAGAGTGAAGAGGTGGAATTTTTTTCATTGGCCAATTCAATCTTGAAATATCAATCCAACTGAGTTACTTTCCACTTGCTGAGGACCAGTGTAATAGAATAGAATTAAATAACTTTAATGTCATTATAGCAGCAGTTTGGAAGGTATTGCCCAAGTATAAACAGAAGTACTGCACAGAGTTGTAACCATCGAGGTGGTATTACACATGATGCATTGACAGAGTAAATGTCCAGATCAGCTGTTGTTTAATTTTCTAATGGCCCAAGGGTATAAACTGTTTCTTAGCCTGGATGTGCAGGCTTGCATTGACCTGTATCGTTTGCCAGAAGGCAATTGTTCAAACAGGTGATACACTGGGTGGGAGGGATAGTTGAGAATGGCCTTGGACCTTCTCAGGCATCTGGAGCTAGCAATCTCATCCAAGGAAGACAGAGGGCAGCCAACAATTTTCTGGGCTCTGTTTATGATCCTCTGAAGAGCATTTCTGTCTGCAGCCGAGCTCCCAGTATACCAGGCAGAGATGCAGTACGTGATCACACTCTTGATGGTGGATTGGTAAAAGGTCACCAGCAGCGTCTGATCCAGTTTGGTCTTCCTTAGGACCCTCAGGAAGCGTTATCTCTGCTGGGCCTTCACCACCTTTGCATTGGTGTTGACAGACCAGGTCAGCTACTCTTATATATGGACTCCCAGGAATCGGAAGGAGGTCACTGTCTCCACCACGTCCTCATTGATGTAAAGAGGGGTGTGGTCCACTCTCTTCATTCAGAAGTCTACAATGATCTCCTTGGTTTTTGAGGTGTTCAGCAGCAGGTTGTTGGCTAAACACTACTTGGACAGTTGTCTCACCTCATTTCTGCATGCAGCCTCGTCCCCTCCTGTAATGAGACTAACCAAGGCGGTATCATCTGCAAACTTAAGGATGTAATTTGACAGATGGGATGCACAGGAGGGGGCTCAGTACGCAGCCTTGGAGAGAACCGGTGCTCAGAGTGAAGGTGGGAACCCAGCCTCACTGACTGTGGTCTGTCATTGAGGAAGTTCTTTATCCATGTGCAGGTGGAGGAGGGGAGAGACAGGGCCACCAGTTTTTTAATGAGAATGTTCGGGATGATTGTATTGAAAGCTGAACTAAAGTCTATAAACAACAGTCTGACCTGGTCCCAGGTTGTTCCAGGTGGATCAGTGGCGTCTCCTGGGTGAGGGTGATGGCGTCCTCGGTGCAGTGGTTTGCCCTGGACTGTTGGAGGAAGCCTGAGTACCTGGAGAGAACATGCAAACTCTACACAGAAAGACCCCAGCCGACCAGTAGATTTGAACTCAGGAACTATTTGCAGTGAGGCAATGGTGCTAACCACCACATCAATGTGCTGCCCTCTTTCTGCATTCAGTTTTATTTTCAGTAACTGAAAAACATGCTCTAGTGGGTTGAGATCATGTGACTGACTTGGCCAGTGGAGAATGCCTCTTTTCTTTTTTTGCCTTGAGAGGCTGATGGGTTGCTTATGCAGTATGCTTTGGGTCATTATCCATTTGCACAGAGAAGTGCCATCCAATGAGTTTTGCAGCATTTGGGTAAATCTGAGCAGACAGTATAGCCCTGTACACTTTAGAATTCATCCTACTAATTTTAGCAGCAATCACATCATCAATAAACAGTAGTTCTGCTGTCAGCCATGCATGCCCATACCATAACATTGCCTGTTCCTCTCCTTCTCCATATTTTTCTGTTCCCATCTGGTAAAGTCTAGTCTGGCCTTTCTGACCTTGTTGTAAACTTTCTGTATTTACATCACTGAAGGCATCTCTTGATTGCATACTGTACTTTAATAATGATAACCCTACCTCCTCAAAATTGTTCTTAACTTGGCTGGAGCTTTTGCAGATTTTTTTTTTTTTAACCAAGGAAATAATTCTATATCATTCACTTCACTTCTTCTAGCTCTTTTGGTGTTACTCAGCTGGAAAGGAGAATTCCTTCTTCTTAAGAATGTTGTGGTCCTGGGTCTTTGACCCAATGTTTTGAGTTTTGATCCCAGCTGTCATAGGGCAGGAGGCAAGGTACACCCTACT
>JAMQGT020015292.1:0-22759 GCA_024447675.2 Pterophyllum scalare | reverse complement strand
GTGTTATGTGTAACCTACTCGTTCAGTTACGTATTGCTTACCTTGAAATTTTCAGAAAACAACTCAAAATTTCAACCCCACGCCCCCGAAATTCGACTTAGCACTGGCAGTCAGGAAGCTCCGTGACACTACATCATTTCCTTGATAACCAGAAGCAGGAAGCTGAAGGCATCAGCTGTCCAACAGATCAACATGAAAACATTGATTCATTACCTTTTATGCAGCTCTTTTTTAGCTAGAAGGCATTTTGACAACAATTTGTTCACGTTTGCTGGACTTTGCTAGCTCACTGACACTCGCTACTCCATTTTGAGTGTGCATGTGTTGGTGTCATCTGCTCCCGGGTAACAAGGAAATTGCCTTTTTCTTGGTGCTTCCTGATTGGCGGCACTAAGTCAAAATTTCCTGTTATTAACGCAAAAATTTGAGGTAACTCAAAATTTTGAGTTACAGATGGCAATTTTATTTTTAGTGGCGGCCAGCTTCCATATAAGTGTGTTGGTGATGGCTATAAAACACTGTAATCAATAGAGCTCCTATGGTAACAGGCAAGTAAAAAGTCATTGTATTTCAGCCCAGTGGAGTCTACATATTCAGTAGAAAAGGACAAAGCATGCCAGAGTCTCAGTACTCTATTTAACAGATTTCTGCAGATTTTGTAGGCCAGGGGCAAGATTTTGGGTCCTGGAAGCTTTCTGGTTTCTGTTTCTAGCCTGTGTAGTAACTGATTACAGATGCATAAACTGATTTTGCACTCAAAACAGAAATGTAAAAAAAAAAAAAAAGAACAACAACTTATGCACAGAACAGGAATTCCTTGGTCAGATAATATTTATTCCTTATTTGGATATCTGCTTGCTACACTGGAAACATCGACCGTTGTCCCCAGAGCCTTAGTGATCACTTTAGAGGTTCCCAGATAGCAGCTGCAGCATAGGAGAGAGAGAGCGGGTGGGTGGGAGAAAAAAAAGAACAGAGATAACATTTATGAATGCAGTGGTCTACTCATTCACAGCGCAACCACACCTTTCAGTATTACAGCTGAGAAGTTGTGGAGTATTATTGAATAAAAATTTCACTTAGTGTCCAGATCAGAGGCAGCTGAAGAAAAACTATAAAAGCATAGTTCAAAAAACATTTTGTTCAGTCACACAGGCTCGTGATTGTTCCTCATTTTAGCTGTAATAATATTTGACACATTAAACAATGTAAATCTCAGCTTGAATTTTTTCCCTTTGAGCAGAATGGTCTTTTAACAAAAATAATTGTCCTCTCATTTAGGCTATTATCTTTCCTAATGTAAAGCAGTTTTAATTTACCAGCACATTAATGCTGTGGAATGACTTCTTAATTTACAAGAGTACATATCAGAGCTGCGAAGCCTGGGGAATTTTGATTAGACAATGAGAGTATAATGGAAATCTGTAGCATCTGATGAGGTATTCATCAGGGAAACGCAGCACATACTGAGCAGGAGGAAGCAGATAAGGAGGAAGCTCGGGGTTTGTGAACCTGCCAGCGAGCAGGCAGTGAGTTTGAAATAAAAAAAATTGCTCTGGAAACTATAAATGCTGGAGTGATGATCTACACCTATCCTCGGGCTGCAACTGGTGCATGACAGTGAGTTTAGTGATCTGCCTAGCTGGGCACCAGCAGAAAACTCCAGGGCAAAATAAATAAATAAAAATACGACCAAAAACTGCAGTTTCTCTAATGGCCACTAGAGGCTTGCTCCAAAAATGAGTAAATCCCCACAAACTCCCACATAAATATGCTCGACTTTACAAGAGAAACAAACATGTTTACATACAGGCACAAAAAAGTCCTGTTATATTCCCCTTTCCACATCAACCTTATCACCTCGCCCACTGACAGGTGGGGGGAGGTTATGTTTTCGGTCACATTTGTTTGCCTGTTAGAAGGATAACTCGGAAAATCATGAACTGACTTCGATAAAACTTTCTGGAGTTGTTGGGGTGGGGGTCGTGACAAGGAACGGTTCTGTACGAGCCCAAGAAATATATGATTTCATTTTCAAGGTCAAAGGTAAAGGCCACCACAAAAACTTTCAAAAATGTAGTTTTGAACCTAAATTTATGAAACGTAATGGAATCATTCCTTACAGTCCCAAAAACATATGATTTCATTTTAAAGCCAAAGGTCAAAGGTCATTGTTACGGCAAAATTTTAAAAATTAATTTCTCTGTGAGTTTTTCATCTATTGCCATGAAATCTGGTGCTCAGGCATAAACAGTTACTGTTGAAAATTCATTGTCTTTTTCCATTTTAAATTACTCCCAATAATTCAAAGTGAAGTACAAACCCTACACAAAAATAGCACACTTGTAGACAATTCATACCTCGGCAAATGTTTTTCTTTTTTTGTGTTTTTAGAGGATGCTTTTAGGTACATAAACTGAATAAAATATATCCAGACTATAAATGCCCTTACCTGTTGGTGTCCATCTCATTATTTTTTAATATTTTTAAAACAAGCCAAGGAAGTAAATTTCTAATCTTTCTAATGTTATGATGGAGTATCACAACACTGGGTGGTGTCTATTGCAGCATCTATGGCAGTGTCTCATAGAAAATTTGGGGTGATCAAGGTATGCACCCTTCTGGTTGGTGCTGAAACTTTCAAAACTCACCTTTGTATTTAGGCTTGAAAAATCATGCATAATTAAAAGCATGGCCACTTTGAGTGACAGGGGAGCGCTGATGGTTTGTTCAAAAACAGGTCGGATGTTTCTCCAGTAAGTATGCACTCAGTCCCACTAAAATCACAGTCAGTAATGGTTCAGTCACACTAGAGTAAAAATAGCATGGCAACCTCCTGGCGTCTAGTAAAAATCACCAGTTGTCCAGTGAGTTTTTTCACATTTAGAAACCAATTGCAAGCAATTGTGGTGAGCAATTGATTGCAACCACTTTCAATCTCAAGGCCGTTACACAGGTTGCCTGACAGCCTGTCTGCAAACAATCATGTTCCAACTGACTGCAATCACTCTCAGACAGACTGGTGAAAGTCTGCAAATAACTGCTCTCTAATTTATAAACACAGACAGATTGCCAACACGTTGCAATCAATCTGAGTCGGTCTGTGCCAGTGAACACAACTCGTGCATCTCTTTGCAACAGGGGGCTGAACTGATTGCCAACTGGTTGAATTCTGGTTACTATATCCAGTGCCTATGTAACTGTTCAGTCACTGTCCTGCAGCAAATATAACAATATGTGTAGGAATTTCTGTTTCCAATCTGTGAGGTTTGAGTAGCTAATGTGAATTCCTGTTAAACGTGAATTTCATTGTAGACGACAGCAGATTTGCAAATTTAACACATTTATCACAGTTAATTGCTGAATTACGGTTCCATCGTGTAGTGGTTCACACATTCACCTACCAAGTGAAAGCTGCTCGGTTTGATCCCATGGGTATCCACAAATCCTTTTGGGGATCGATTCAGGAAGAGCCTCTGGCATAAAAATCTGTCAAACTCAAATATCGTCACCCTCTTAAAATAATGGCCTTAGTCATTTTTTTTCAGGTTTTTTCAGAAAAGACAAAAACCTGAACCAAACATTAAAAATATGATGTTTTAGGCAGAAATAAACCATGGCTAACAACTGAGCTAACATTAGCTAAGACCCCAGCTCAGCCAAAATACCAAGACTGCATTACATTGATGGACTTGTGTTGCATCAGCTCATTTTTGATGATTTCCTAAATTCTTTTTACAGTAAAGGATATTTTTTAGTGCATTTGAAAGTTTTAAAGTGCAGCTGATGTAATGACAGATAAACAGCCTTTCACAGTGCCATGGTTGAGCACGGCACAACTTTGGATCGTTTCGTGCCAACAATGACTCAGCAGCGTGGCGCGGCTGCTGTGGAAAGAAAAGGTGTGCAATTATCAAAATAAGCGCTCGTATTTTAAAATTTACTGATGCATCTTAGGAGCTAGGTGCCCATTTAACATGCATGGCAGAAAGCTCAAAATTATCGTGCAAGCTGCTGTGAGTTGGTATAAGTCACTCGAGGCAAGGCAGGCACCAACAACGACAGCAAAGGCAAAGGAAATGATAACACTTTGAAATGACAGCACAGGAGAGGGGCAGGCTGCAGTGCTGTGAAAAAGTATTTGGCCCTTTCTTGGTTTCTTATTTTTCTGCATGTTTGTCACGCTTAAATATCTTTGATCATCAAACACATTTTTACATTAGAC
Organism: Pterophyllum scalare; assembly: GCA_024447675.2. Taxonomy (NCBI): domain Eukaryota; kingdom Metazoa; phylum Chordata; class Actinopteri; order Cichliformes; family Cichlidae; genus Pterophyllum; species Pterophyllum scalare. The sequence goes on along the minus strand of JAMQGT020015292.1, from coordinate 18,534 downwards.
AAAGATATAATAGCCCGAGTAGAAACAAAATGCAGTTTTAAAATGATGTTTTTATTAAGGGAAAAAAGCTATCCAAACCCACCTGGCCTGATGTGAAAAGGTAATTGCCCTCTTAACTTAATAACTGGTTAGCCAAAAGAACTACAATCAAGAGTCTGTGATAACTGACAGTGAGTCTTTCACATCGCTCTCACTGGAGTCATAAAGCCTTTCTGCGTATCCCTTTCCAGGCTGATAGAAATCACTGACTCTGTTTCTTAGCAGTTTCTTCAGATCGTAGCTTTTTGAGATCTTTTAGCCTGCTTCACTTAGTCAGGCGGGTTCTGTTCAAGTGATTTCCTGATTCAGCAGCTCTGGCAGTAATCACGCCTGGGTGTGGCTAATGAGCTACAGGGCCAGGTAGATTTGGATAGCTTTTTTCCCCTAATAAATGAAATCATCATTTAAACACTGCATTTTGTATTTACTCGGATTATTTTTGTCTGATATTACAATTTGTTTGATGATCACTTTTTGACTGCAGTGTAGTTAGAAGCACATAAATGTTTATTCACTAAATGACTAACACAAACAGACTGAAGGGTCTTATCTGTCTGAGGTCATGGTAAAGACAAACCAAGAGATGCTGACTTAACTTCCAAGTATGATCAAAACAGTGGTCACATGTGCATGTTTTCTGTAAGCTGGAACATTTGAGCTAGAACATTTCTAACAGTGCTGCAGCTGTTGGTTCCTCCGGGGAACTCGTGTTAGTGGCTCTCTGAGCAGTCTGGGCAAAGTCACCGTATCGCATCACTTCCTAACACACAACCCCGTTTCCAAGAAAAGCTGGAAAAAGAAACAAGAACAGAATGTGATGGCTTACAAACCATTAAATTCCTCCACTTATTAGAAAAAAAAAGGTAAGTACAGACCACAGACGCGACTCCACAGTCACATCTGTGATTTTGGGTGGTTCAACACTGGCTTTCATCCTTGTGTGTGTTCTTTTGATGACATTGTGTTCTGTAAATGATAATTCAGACCTTAAAATGTTGAACTCCTTGCCCACACAGTCTCCCACAGAGTGGCGAACCACTCCTCACCTTAACCGTTGAATGATTCAGCCTCTTTGCTCTTTACAGCGTGATCGCTTTGACCTCAGACCCGTCAAGTTTAACACTGACTGTTGACCTACAGCAAACAACCCTTCCAGCCTTAAGTGGGACACAAATAGTAGGATGGTGAATACCCTCGGGCGTGTTGCTAAAGAACAGCCTGATATAAAAGTGAATATATGGTGATTTGCTAGCTGTTTAATGGGAGAAAAAAAAATTGGACCAAAAGTCACGGGTGGCACAGAAGTGCAGGGGTGAGAACTGTTGAGAAGGTTCCTGAAGGTTCCTCCTGTCAGGTGGGCCTGTTCTCCCTGTGCCCGTGTGGCTTCCTCCCACAGTCCAAAGATTGTCGGCTTAATTGGTGATTCTAAGCTGACTGGACTCTTTGTAGCCCTGTGAAAAAGGAAACCCCACGTTTCAGTGGTGGTTCTAAAGGTGGTTCTACAAGCCAGCAATGACTGTGCAGCAATAAGCCAGAAAGCCAGCAGTGTTGCTTCAGTGTATTGAGGTTTGCAGGCGTGTGTTTGTGCACAGCTCTCTTAATTTCCTGCAACAGCGTTTGAGTCAGACTGAGGTCTGGACTTTGGGCCACTGCAACACATTGATTCTTTTCTCTTTCAGCCATTATGCTGCAGGTGTGCTGTTGTGATTAGGATTATTGTCCTCTTGTGTGACCATTTTGGTAAAAATATACCAAAAATATACCAGAGTTCTCTATCTGTGATAGAATACTTTGGTACACATGATCAGATTCAGGTCTTTGGGAGTCTCATGGACTGGACACAAAATGTGATTGACTGGAGTCCTACTTCCAAGTAAGTAAATGTGACTAGTGCATTTTTAAAGTATAAATTTATTACCCATACAGAAAAAAATAGCTTATGAAAGGTGAAAATTATTAACACACAGTAATTCAGTTGCTACTGTTTATACACTAAAGTGAACAATACTTTGTCAGTGTTGCATTTCATAATATAGCTTTAAAGTGTTTTTCACTTCCATCGTAGCAGCTTGTGTTGCAGCACAGAAAATCATGTAGCTCTGAGACAGTGGGGACTTCTTACTTTTATCAGCCTGCAGACTGAGATAACGCTAACTGAAAGCTTAACATTTTATTCACGCATCATTGATTTGTGCAGCAGAAAATGTCACAAACACACTCGAATTCTGAATGCTCGGATCTCCAGACAATCTACAGAGCGATTCAGAGCAGGTGTGGAGATCCCTCACAATCTGTGCGCTGCAGAGTGAATGACCTTGACAACAAAAAAACACATCCACTCACAAACAAGCAGATTCACACTCGGTGAATCGGTCTGAGATTGGTCAGATTCACTTTATAGATTGTATATGATTTCCTTCAGCCAATCCTTCAGTATTTGCTGGTGGTTGTAACTGGTGCTTGTTAGAAACAGCTGCTCCAAACTGATAATGACAGGACAATTTAGAAGGAGATCAATAGAGCAGAGTAAAACAGAAGAAAAGTGCAATCATGGAAAATAGAAAGTGAAAACAGAAATATTTTTTCTTTTTTTTTAATCCAAGAAACACTGGCCAAGGCTGTTTCCATTTTCCAGCAATTCACTTCACGTAAGAGAGCAGCAGTGCTTCACAACAGTCTGCGCATGCTTCACCGATTACTGAGCCCAAAGCAAAGCCTAAAGATGCAGGACCTGAAATAGATGCTCTCTGCCAGCCCTCGAAGATTTCAGTCTATTTTCCGATCCATTCTTCCGCGAGTAATCAGTCTGACTCACTGAGTCAAGACAGCCCTGACATGGCTCTACTTTTATTACCCTGCTCGTTCTAGGTGACACAAAGGCCTTCCCACTCAGAGCAGTAACTCCAGTTTTTTCTGTGTGTGCCCTCGTTCTCTTCCCGTCCAGATTTCAACTACATTCAACCGGGTTTTCAGGCTCCACTAACCGGCACAAGTGACCGTTGAGTGCAGAACAAGGTCTGAAAATATTGAGTGAAACCTGATAATGTGGGAAGAAATTTGTCTTTGGTCTACAGGAGCAAAGTAACCTTCAAGCTGCACTAAGAAATATTTTTATATGAACATTTGATTTGAATTATTGTGTAAAACATGACAGGACCTGAGCACAGGGACAAATGGATTTAAAATGACTGCTCTATTTTGCAGTGTCCTTTCAGAGCATTGGTTTTGCAGCCCACGGCTTTGCTGGTTTATTCTCATCCTGGTCATCACTGTATGTTTCCAGCAGCACACAGCCAAAAAGCTCTCATAATCCTACTTTTAAAAAAAAAAAATGCCAGAATACATCACCAAAGCAAACAGACACAGTCTCATCCGTGGCCAGAAACACCACCTCAAATTCATTCTGATGCTTGCTGTCTGTAAATGTGCTGCTGTGTGCACCAGATTGCTAACAAGTATGAATATGAGTTTATGTCTTAGGGAACTAAAGCGTTAATAATAGAAGACATTACAGGTACTTTCTAAACAATTAGAAAGTACCTGTAATGTCTCACTGTGAAGCACTGTTACCTGACCTCTGCAGCTCTATGGGAGAGCCAGATCCCATCCTTCCAAATGGTAGTTGCTGCTTCAGTGATAGTGGACACGATCTTCCAGGTATTCAGTCGGGTTTATGTGAGAACACTGAGCTCCACGGCATATGAGTCACATCAATTTCAAACTATTCAGTGAGCCAGCGTGCACTGCAGACGGGGAGCAGAGGAATCAAAAATGTTTTTTCTCTGGTAGAACAAAGCTTTGTGCACCAGTGTCTTACTTGGACACTTTAGTACAAAGACTACAACCAAATAAATGTGTGTGACATGAATATTTTTATTATTGCTAACACATTTCATTTTACTCACTTTTTCAAGATTGTTGGGTTTTCTCATCTCACACACACACACACACACACACACACACACACACACACACTGAGAGGTATCGTCATCCTTCAGAGAGTGATAAAAAAAAAATCTGTGTTTATTGGTTGGAGATGGAGTAAGGTGCAGGTTTGGCTGACAGGAGACTTCAGTTCATGTCCCATTTTCAAATGTTTTACACTTTGTTTCACTTTGCTTCCACTAACTGATCAGTTTCTCACTTTTTACTGAGAATACTTAGTTAGCTTTATGAAAGGATGATGGTTTGGGTTAAAATATAATATGTACCATATACTGTATGGGCCATCCATCCAGCCATCCATTTTCTTCTGCTTATCCAAATCAGGGTTGCAGGGGGGTTGGAGCCCATCCCAGCTGTCACAGGGTGAGGCAGCGTACACCCTGGACAGGTCTGTTGCAGATCCAATGGCCTGTATGGGTCTTTCCATGAAAAATCAACTAACATTGTTGAGGTCAGCTGATTTTTTAATACAATAAAGGCCTTCAAAGTACACAGAGGTGGGTGGAAACACTTTTTTAAGGCATTTAAGGCATAATTTTCCAGCATTTTTGAGCTGTAATAACCTCTTCTAAGCACAGGAAGAACCTGCATAAATTTTTCAGGATGAAGGAAGGAAAAATTAAGCACAGATTTTTCCTATATTCAGCTTTTAGCAACAGAATGAATGGATTTGACATAGTTTCAATACCAAAACTGCACCACTGTTTAATTTCTGTGACACAACCGAAACAAGCATTTGCACCGTGGATATTTAATCTGTTTTGTGATCATTTACTAAGTGCTAGTGTTGTAATACTTGAGACCGGTGTTGTGCGAAATTCTGTTCCCCTGTGAAAATCTGTTTCCCCTGTGTTGGGCCAGAGGCGGATCCGACAGTCTTCACAGCGCTTCTGGTAAATTAACTTGTTCCCATGAGGGGGGAACAGAATATTTCAGCCATCTGAAATATTTGCCCCCCCATGTAACTTTGGCAAATTCATATTCACAGGAGTTGTTGTCCTTGATGACAGGAATAAACACTGGCTGCAGTGCACGCTCCAACACAGAGGGAACAGATTTTCACAGGGGAACAGAATTTCGCACAAGACTGTAAGTCCTCCCCCACACACCCCTCTCCACCTTCCTTCAGTACCTAGGGGCTCCATCAAAAATATTTTATATGCTTTAATCTCTGATTAGCTACTAAAAATAGATCTGCAGCAGAAATGTAATTTGGAGGATGCTTGTGAATCAAAAGGATTACAGCATTAAGCTCATGCAGCCCCCAGTTTTCCACAAACACATAACAGCAGCTGTTTTACATGCAGTCTGTCTGCACAGGCGCAGCATAGAGGTGGAGCCATTACTGAGATGGTGAGCTCAGGTGGAGCAAAAGGAGACATTTTTCTAGCGTCCAAAGCAGCAGTGCTTGTTCCTGTAACCACATTAAAGGGCACATATCATGCTTTTAAGTCTGTCCTTTTCATATGTAAATCATTCACTTGTGGTCTATATAAAGTAGAACTGCAATACTTTGGTCTGAATTCCTCATTATTGCAGCTCCACGGACCCCTGTTTTACACCTTTTCTGAGGTACGTGTCAGAGCAGCTCGTTTTGGTGCGGTCTCTTTAAATGTGAATGAGACATTTCACATATAAAGATATCTACACAGCACCGGAACAGAATGCATTTAACTTTCCTGCACTGCTACACACTGAAAGTACACAACAAAATGTATATAAGGGCTAAAAAAGTGGATTTTGCATGATACGTGTCCTTTAATATTTCATTTGGTAAAAATTTTATTACAACTTCCCTGATGAGGTGCTGACTGTGAGGCAGTAGTGCTAACCACTGCACCACCGTGCTGCACTGAAACTAATAAAAACAAAACAATTAGAACAAACAAAACTTTAATAACTCTGGCATGGATGTTGTACAAGTTATCCGCATGGTGTTTATTGCAAGTCAGCACCTCAACTTCTTGCACAGCATCTGTAACAGGGAAGTAAACGGTAAGGATATTTCCAATAAAAAAAAAAAACTAGAAAAAAAAAAGACAAATGGAAAACAACTTGGTCCTGCGTGGCACTTTGAATTCTCTCACTAAATTCTCAACACAACATTTTTAGCTCAGTGTCAACAATAACCTGGTTTTTCTTCTTGGTTCTTGGTCTAACTACAGTTTTTACTATTGTCCTTTATTCTTTATTTCAGCTCGGTCACAGTTACATTTTTTTTCTTCCTCTCTGTTTGCTTACTGTCCTCTCTTCTTCCTCCATCGACCCACAAGACATGTCACCTTCAGTTGGGTCTTCACTTTGATGCAGATATTAACCATGAGTACTGCAGCGGTCCGTTTGGCGCGTCAGTAAAGAAAGTCCAATAATTTTTAAAAATTGTAACAATAATAATATTTAAGATGCTAATTCTTTTCAGATTTGACTGAATTTCCGTGGAACGGCACATGTACTTCACAATGTTTACGCTACATATTGACCCACTGAATCTAACTGTGACAGCTTGTCAGGGTTATTATAGTCAACGAAAACGAACGAAATAACAAAAACTGAAATTGAAAAAACATTGTCGTTAACTGAAATAAATAAAAACTAAAATTAAAAGGAAAAACGATAACTAACTAAAACTGAATTCTGAGTTTGCAAAACTAACTAAAACTAACTGAAATTATAGATGTTGTGATTTTTTAAAGCCTTGTGGATTGATATGAAATCATTTTTTCCACTCTCCCAGTTTAAGCTCGGAGCGCCATCGGGCAACTGTGTGCGTGCGTGCGTCAGTGGTCTGCAGAGAAAGCAGCAGAGTCTCATATGGAGTTTGTTTGTTTTTTTACTACGATAGCACAGATAGCAGCGAGTGTGTTGTTGTGGATGATGAAAAATGTGTGGAACACTCAGTCAGGAAAAAACACCAACATCAAAGTCCACCTGAAAAGCGCACGCAGGGCAGCTATGGAAACCGCTCTGATCCTACGAGGTAACCTGCACCTCCTGAGAAACGTGACTACTCGTCGGGTCTGCGGGAGACTGCTGAAACAATGGGAATGGATGTGAGGGAATAAAGAAAGTGAAAAAACAGGGACAAATATGTTTGCAGCCAAAAAAACTGATCACAAAGAGCGAGGACCAAAAAACACTAGCACACAACCACAAGGTAATTAACACACACAATCCAGCTACACGTGCATCAATGCGGACATGAGGTCGGCCACTACCGTAGGTTGTGTACAGAGGCCGCAAAGACCCTGCAAGTCTAATTAGGAGCGTCTATCCAAGCTAGCTCCAAAACAGAAGCAGCTTCAGGTGGAGAACATCAGGATGCAGCTGGATTTGACCTTTGACTCCTTCAAAGAGTTTGTTTTTGGCAAACACCACATGTAGGTGTTGTTAATCTGCTGCACTGATGCTGAACTTTATTGGGAGTTTACTGTAGAATTTATTGAGTTTTGGAGTTCGTATTTTTCCTTTTTGGTCTCCCTGTTGATGTTCATGTGTGTAATGTTACACACATTTAGCATGTAGTGCTGCTGTCTCATGAACAGTTGGTTGTTGAATATATTTCTTTAAAGGGTACCTGATTAAGTATGAAAATACTAAAACTAATACTGAAACTAACTAAAACTAAGCATAAAACCAAAAATAAAAACTAATGAAAACGAGCAAAACCACTCTAATTAAAACTCATTAAAACTAACTAAATTAGAGAAAAAAACTAGCTAAAACTAAACTATAATGTAAAATCAAAACTATTATAACCCTGCAGCTTGTATATGTGGCGTCAGCAGCTAGAACAGCAGTCTTTAACACCCTGGGAATGAGAACTGACTGAGCTTCATCATAAAGGCTTTATTAAAGGAAGTAAGGAAAGCAGGAAGACCATTTGTATTCAAGTTAAAGACAGATTCGAGGTTTCCATGGACATCCACAAACCCAACTCAGTGACTAAAGATAGTGGACTTACATGAGCAAGTATGTGTGTAGGAGGACTTGATGCACCAGGTTACCTATTATGCCAATTTCACTTTAAAAGAGCATCTTTTTTTTAATCTTGTCTGGATGGAAAATATAAAAAAAAGTTTTAACAAAGAAAACGATCTTTGCAGCCACTTCATCGAAGAACAGACTGAAGATGTGAAGTACGGTGCAAACAGGAGAATCGTGAAACACAGACAGAGCATGTGACAACGTTTTCCTGGCACATGAAAAACTCGCTTTGCAGACGGCGAGCACGGTCTCAGATTTGGACCTTGGGTGTTGGTGGTTCTCACAGACTCACGGAAACTGTGTTTGTGTTTGTGTGTGTGTGTGTGTGTGTGTGTGTGTGAGAACTGCCCGGATTGTACCGAGAATTTCGCCAGTCATTTTTCAAGGCAGCGAGTGATGTCACATCTGTCGAACCTTGTGCTGTCTGGCACTTTCCATTGTTTTCTACTCTCCCTTTGCAGAGATCAAGGACAAACTTGAGTTTTGAAAGAATTCACCCAAACCTGAGCCTTTTATGGGTGCAGCATGGTTGCCCGACGCACAGAGAGTGAACTGAATTTAGGTTTTGAAAGTTTAGTGGAGGTATTGATTCGGTTCATTTCCAATATCACCCTGTGATATTTTACAGTGCTTAAAAGGGCACAGCTAGAAGTTGACATTGTACTAATATAGTTTGCAATAGATTACAGAAGGCAGGTGGTGGATCGGACCATGGTGAATATAAACACCAATCACAGAGCTGGAGGATGTGGGACTTAGATATAACTATGGTGCCCTGGTCTAGAAAATTATAAAATTATACATATGAACAATACTAAGTGTTGAGCTTTACACCAGAGAACTGTGAAGTATTTCAGTACCAGTAGCACTGCAAAGATGCCAACCCAGATGGAGCAACTACTGTGGCAAACCAGCCCTGAAAATGTTAAATTAAGTCAGATGTGAATGGCATCCACATTGGCAGCACATTGCTCATATTGCAGTGCTTATATAATCAAAGAGAGCCAGTGACAGCAGCCCCAGCATCTCTAAAATCAGATGTCACTTCACTAAATTTCCAAAAGTATGAGACCCCGGTAGAGTTTTTGTCCATTATCTCCATTTAACCAGGGCACACTGGAGCTGTCTAAGGAGAAAAGATCTGAAGCAGGAAACATGGACACAGACGCAGCAGGAAGCTTGAAGCTAACATTAATACTAAGTACTACTCGTATTTTTCCCAGGAGCTGTCACTGGTGAGCACTGTGTTAAACAGAACTTCATTGAATGGATCTTCTGACTTCACTGCTCCCGGAAAGTCTTAATTCATCATCACTCCTTTGAATGCAGTATCTTCATAGTGACTGAGTGCAACAGGAAGCTCAGCGTGATGCAAAGCACAGATAACAGGTGAGATAACATGCACTGCTAACAGATTTGCATCATTATCGCACCTGGCTCACTCACCTGTGTGCTTCTACTCAAACAAACCCTCTTTGCAGGGGAAACCAAACCTATGCTTTCAGTGTTGCGTGGACCATTGTTGTTGATATTTAACTATTTAAACCACATAACATATAAAAAGATGGACATTACCCATTGGTTTCTGGACTTTACCTTTCTGCTTGTCGCCATCTCCTTTTCCTGGAGCCAGACGTGACCATATTTAGCCTGGAGAGTGCTAAGAAGGTTTGGTTAACGAGTAAGGATGTAATGCAAAGACTCAGATACTGTACCTGCTAATTAGTGCTAAGTAGCAGACAAATCACTCACCAAAACCCAGCAGAGACTTGACGAAAAGACTGTAGTTCTCAGCAAAGTATATTATCTCATAATTGTTTTGTCATATCTCTTCTCTTTGTCCTCACCGCCCGACTGGTCGAGGCAGATGACTGCCCCTCCCTCATCCTGGTTCAGCTGGAGGGCTCTTCCTGTTAAAAGGGAGTTTTTCCTTCCCGGCATCACCAAGAGCAATTCACAGGGGGTCGTCTGATTGTTGGAGTTTTTTTTCTCTAATATTCTGGGGGTTTTAACCTTACAATATAAAGTGCCCATTGTGTTGTTGTGAATTGGTGCTAAATAAATAAAACTGAATTGAACTGAATTATTTGTTAGATAATTGGAGCTCCAAAATGTTGCACACGGAGAGGTTTAGTTCAGTACTAGTCCCTTACAGCTGCCTGTGTTGATGCATCTTTTTTACAAAAGAGGCCACACCCCTCACTTTGAGCCTTAACAATATCCTGATAGGTGAGTGATGAAATATTAAAGTTGTTATGGTGGGGGATACCATCTATTGAGACAAAATGTTTTTGTACCAGGCTGTATACATGCTTTTTAATGCTCTGAAGTTGATCATTTTAACATAGGAGTCTATGTGGACTGACACACTTTCAGGCCCGGGTTCAAGAGGCCATTGGAGGAACTGCACATCTTATTGGCACTTTTGCTTTGCTTTGGCTTATTGTTTTTTATCTTCAGAGGTTGCTGCTTGCACCCAGCTACTGTAGGTTGCCCACTGAGGTCACTGCCATGTTCGTTAAACCAGTTTAAGATGACTCTTGCTTTGTGATAGGGTCGATTATCATGCTGGACGTATTAGAAGATGGCCATAAAGTGATCCAGAATATACAACATTCACATAGGATGTGGCATTCAAACCATGATTAATCAGTATTAAGGGGTCCAAAGTGTACCAGGAACACTCCCATAACACTGCACCCAGGTAGCATCCTGGAATGTTATCACAAGGTATAGAGGTCTATAGATTTATGCCTTTGTTGCCAAATTCTGAGCCTCTGCAGAAATGGAGACCCATCAGAGCAGCCTTTATACTGTCCAGCTTTGGTGATGCTTCTGTTCTCGGCTGACAGGAGTGGCTGGCTGCTTTTGCAGAACATTCATGAAAAGTTCTACACATTATACATAATTTTTGGAAAAGTATATTAGTTATTGTACTTCAGCGTTGCAAGACTGGTGTATTTCTTATGAGGAACAGTATTAATGTATTAATGATTTTATAACAAGTAGGAATTGTTGTAAATACATAAGACTAAAACTGTGACTCAGTGAGGTTTTGTAGTGGTTTGCTCTGCTTTTAAATAGCTAGTGGATACACTGCAAATCACCAGATGTCACAGTGTTTGCCAAGTTTGCAGCCCTGAAGCTTCAGATCTTCATCAGGCAAAAAGCAAACAAATTTTTTTTAAAAACCCAAAAGGCTGAGCTTTATTTGACCATTACTCAGTTTTTAGAGCTTTGCTGACTAAGAACTGACTCCTACTTTTGTGAATTTGACATACATGTAGTCATATTCACCATGGCTGGTATAAAAGAATTTATTAGAGGATTTAAATATGCCAGATTTACATAAGAGAACATGGAGTTCAGGAACCACGGTATCCCAGCAGTCACAGTATTTGCGACTGATTCCTCCACTCTGCGGGCTGTTGATCACACATCAAAGATGAAATTTGTGTCTGGAACACAGGGTTAATCTTGACTTGTCCTCAAACTGGATTAGCCTGATGCTGAGTTCCAGGTGTGTTTGTGCCTCAGCTTTGCATGGAGAGGCCTATCTTCATCCTTTTGTCAGTGGGCACCTGCATTCTGTTGAGTTTCAAGAAAAAAGGAGGCTGAATCCTAATCAGCAGATAGGGTCAGTTAATCGTTTACCACAAGAGCAGGTGATGGTTTACAGCAAAACAGGAAGACTAAAGCTGTAGTAGTTACCCACAGGATAATCACATTTAAAATATACTTTGGTGGGCAGCAATTCAAAAACAGAAAAAACATATATTTACTATGTACTCGCTGTATACAAATAGTTTTTGTTCTCCATTAGAAACACACTAGCTCCTTTAATGTGAGCCGTCCGCCCTCTGCTGGTAAAACTCGTGTATTACAGAATGTGCCGAGGGCCACGTTTCTTTGCGTTAACGTGTAATGAAAGATGTCAGCTCGCAGAAAGGCTCGTGTGAGTTTAGGCTGGGTCCCGCTTTTTTCTAAGTTAGAAATCTACCAATACTAGTTATATATTAATATGTGTTATACGTGGCAGGAAGGCAAATAAGTGTGGACGGCATGAAGTCTTTGTTTGTGTTGTCTGAAGCCTACGACTGAATTTAAAAAGTAGAATTATTATTTGTTTTAATAAAGACCACCGTACAGGTGTGTGTGTGTGTTTGAAGGTCGCACGCTGTTTACAGCGAGCGGAAAACAAGCGCTGGTCAACTTCATGACCATGAAAAAATATTTCCGCCGCTAGGAGCGACGGGAAATGGATTTCAAGCACATCTTTGGCCTTTCGAAGTCGGACCCACCCGAACTTCATTTCCCGTCGGTCTTTGCGCGGTGAGGGTTACATGCTGCTCTCCACGCAGTCCGAGCTGCTGTAACGGTAAATGTGGTTCTTGAACGACATATAGCCCGGGCACGCTCGAATGGCCCACCGGACTGAGGACTGCAACACCTAAATTCCAGTGTAAGTGTAATATGCTTTCTGTCGGCTGCTTTATGCGGTTTACTCAGTCAGTAGATACTTACTCTGTTTTGGTGGGTAAGCAGTACAGCTAGCTAACATGCTAACGTTAGGCGTCAGGAGCTGGAGTTGGCAGTAGTTAAGAGTTTGGCTTTAGCAAACGTCTGTGTCTAAAGTAGACACGCTGTCTGCTTTAATGAGTAAAGCCTCTGTGTTTTCCTCGGAGAGCATCACAGCAACACGGGAACTTAAAGCTGCGCCCTTTTTTTGACCTCAGGACAGAGCTGTCCAATGTCAGCCGCCCGAAAATAGACCCCTGTCCAAATCTTCCATGGCTCGTAACTCAACACTTCCGGCCGCACCTTGTAAAAATAACTCGCGGGGAATGTCCGCCGTCTATTTTTCATACAGTCTAAATTGGCTGCTTTTATTTTGAGGACAGTTGTTGTGACTTCCCGTCTTATTGCAGTGATTTCACTTAGCCGTGGTTTGGCTAAGTGCTAAAATGGGTTGTCATATAGCAGTCACTTACAGGAGCTCCACTTCCGAACATAAAGACACAACTTTCTCACTCATCTGTTTCGCTTTAGGTGGTGAGTTTGTTTCTGCAGTCATTAGCCAGCATATGCTCAGGACCTTTAATCTGTGACAGCCTGCCAGGAAGATAACATTATAGTTAATGAGGGAACTTGGATCAAGGCTGTTTTATGGTACCATAGATAATGCAGAGGCTAGTGTGCAGCTAGCATTTGCCTACAAATGTACAAAGTGAGTAACTGCTGTTATTTAGACTATTTTTTTTCTGCAAGAAGGAGAAGGTTTCTTTCAAAAATAGTTAGGTTTAGATTTGGGTGCTTTGGGTAGTATTTTATATGAAATTTGGGTCTGAGAAATGAAAACAAACTCATACACAGTAACTGGTTGTGAGTGTGCTTGAGTCTGAGTGATGTAAACTTCATCCTTGGAGTGTGAACATGAAACTCCCTGCAGAAAACTAAAGTATAACAGCAACCTGGCCATAGTGTCTGCACCTGTCCACATCCACTCCCAAGTTTCAGTGAGTTACAGACTGAAAATAGAACTGACATGAATCAGTTAACAAGGAGATGCTTTGACAATTTGTCCGTTTCACTGAAGGAATGTTTTCATGCGCTTTTTTGGTGAGGTTTTCAAATTTCAATATTTTCTGGTCTCTTTTGTGTCTGTAACTTCTTGTGTTTTGATTCCTTGGTGGAACAAAATAAGCAGCTCAAAGGAGCTACTGTGGATGAGCATTTTGTAGATTAAATGATTATTAGGTTAATCAGATTGTTAGATTAGAAGTTGAAGGTGTCTTTTCTTGTCTGATCCTGCAGTCTGTGGTTGAACATCACAGCAGCATAAAGGAGGAAGATGATCATGCAGCGCATCCTTGCTCATGGGACGCTTCGGCGGGTGGCAGCGGTGCGCCCGCTGCTCCTGGGCATCACCGTCCCCGAGCCCCCAGTAGTACTTTGTTGCTGCGCCCTCCGTCTGCCATCGCCTGCAGGCCAGCGCTGGTTCTCCACTTCGGCCATCGGCAGAGCAGCACATCAACCAAAACACCAGCCTACACAGGAGGAGCCGCAGTCTGACACCGCAACACCTCAGTCACAGGACACCCAGAAAGGGAAAGCGGCACCTGATCCTGCAGAGGTGGACCCCCTTCAGGACAAGTCCATCGGCCTGTTCCAGAGGTTTAAAAGGACCTTCAAACAGTACGGGAAAGTGATGATCCCTGTGCACCTGGTGACTTCCTCTGTTTGGTTTGGAACCTTCTATTATGCTGCTATGAAGTGAGTGGGGCTTAAAGCTCTTTATCCTAAAGAGATTATTATGCTTTTCTTATATACTGAGCTACTGTTACAGTGGGGGATGCTTTAAGTTTTAACTAATGAGGTCAGCGCATTGTAAGAAATCCCTGTGAGCCAACAGCTCGGCTCCAGACTCCCCTAAACTCTGTTTAAACACATTTTTACTGTTGACCCTGTGTCAGGCTGCTAGTAACAAAGTGTCCAAAGATGCAATTTAAAACTGGTTCTTTTATAAGTTCTCTGTTGTGAGTAGGCATTAATCCTTCGAGCAAGATGTTCTTTTAATGCTTGAATGATGCAATGACCAGTTTTAAGTGGCTTAAGAAACAAAAAAATCTTTTGATAATGGTCAAATACAAAGACTGGACTGAAAAATAAGTGAAAAAGCAGCCAATGTCCAAAAAAACCAAACAAACTTAAAAGACTTTCAGAAAGCCTGGAGAACTATTGTCCAAGACCACTTACAAGAAAATCTGTCTCCTTTGAAGCAAAACATCAAGGCTTTTGCACAATATAGTCAGGCAACTGTTATGACTACACACACACACACACACACACACACAGACCTGGATCTGTTGCTGTTAGCATGGAAGCCCAAACCTTCTGTTTGCGAGAAGCAGCCAAAGAGAAGAAAGTTGGCTTGGGGGTGTGGGAACTAAAACGGCTTGTTTCGTAACAAGACAAATAAGGATTATTTTAAACTGTGTCATGTTTTAAATTAGAGTACAAGAACAGAGGTGAGCATAATGGATTCCCTTTAAAAGCTAAATAAATGAAAGTCACTCAGATTCAACAGAGTATTTAAACCTACTTCACTTCTTTTGCTTTTGTTTTGCTTCCCCCAGAGGTGTGAATGTAGTGCCATTCCTGGAGATGATTGGTCTGCCAGAGTCACTAGTTGGACTTTTAAGGGACTCATCAAGTGGGTATGCGCTGACTGCGTATGCCATGTACAAGGTAAATTAAATCAGCAGACTCTCTGCCTGACTACTCTTTAAGTTGACCCCCTACAGCATGCCTAAGCATCAGTGACATCACCTGTATCTCATTAGCTGTTAAACAGCCAGAACAAAGCTCAAGGGATCAGGCAAATGTTCTGACTGCATTTAGCTGCCCACTTATGTTCACACCCCTACTGTACATGTGAAAAAGCAGGTGCAGTATCTTTAAACTTCTTGATGTTGTTTCCCCCCAACACACAGATCGCAACCCCTGCTAGATACACAGTGACTCTGGGCGGCACGTCACTGTCTGTCCAGTATCTCCGCAAGCACGGCTACTTGTCCACACCACCACCAGTTAAAGAATACTTCCAGGACAAAATGGAGGAGACGAAGGAGAAACTGACAGAAAAGATGGAGGAGACAAAGGAGAGATTTTCAGAGAAAATCGAGGAAACAAAAGAACGCTTCAGTGAGAAAATGGAAGAGACGAAGGACAAGCTCTCTGAGAAACTGCAGGAAACCAAAGACAGAGTCTCTGAGGGAAAAGCATTTTTTAGGAAGAAAAGCGATTAGAGGATCACCCCTACAGGTGGTGGTCCCTGAGTATACGGTCCTGTTCTGATCTCCACATCACGTAATGAGCAAATTGGAAATCAAATGACAGATGGTACCTCTGAGACTGTTTGGAAGGAGGAGAGAGATGTTGCACTATCCCTGTCCTGAAAACCTCCTCACACATCTCAGTTATGTTGTCTGTTTAAGTGTCAAATTGAGTCACTATCTGAACCCTGCCACAGTGCGCTGAAAGTGTAGACTAGACAGCAGCTTAGTGAACTGCTGGCAGCGCAACGTTCTGACTCTGTCTTCTCAGACTGCATTTGCACACGCTTAAGTAATCTGCACTGTGTTGGCTCTAAGTGGGTTGTTTAAAGAGAAGCACTGTTCTTGTTTCTCTTGTCACACCCATGCACGCACAAAGGGGGAAAACAGGTCTGGGCTTCAGAGATATGAAAAATGTGCCCATGTAAAAACAGCACTTAGAGGAGAGGGTGGAACTAATCATTCTAGCTGTTAGGGAATAAAGTTGAAGCTCATGGTTACCCGTGTGTACTAGTCCACTAAAGCCTTTCTCAAGGCTCAGTATCACCTTGTGTCTTTTCTGATGTAATGAGGAAGAAATGAAGGTTTTCTAATGTCTTTGTATCTGATAGCCAAAGCTAATGTGTGACATTATTTCAGTGTCTGTACCACTTAATGTACCGCAGTGTTCTAGCCAGTGTATGATCGCCCGGTGCTGCACCGGGCTGAGGTACTCTCACACCGGGCCGAGAATTTCACCGGGTCGCTGTTACCGCAGTTAGAGAGCGGTCGTCCCATACCGCCGGGCTGTGAATTTTTTTTCTGGCTAGATCGCTGTACCAACTGAGAGTTGTGCTGTTAGGACAGTGGTGTGTAAACATGCAAGTGCGTGCAGCATGTATGAGCTGCACACACTCCTGCGTAATACGTTGTTTTTGGTGTGTCAGAAACCTCTTCATTACTCTGGTAAAAAGACAAATAGCTTTTGTGAGGAAATCACACAGATGTCTGGTGTAAACTGCAATTGAATAAAAGTGAAATGCTAATCAAAGCCTGTGAGCTGCTTTTGGAGGATGTGAGACTTGCAAAATGAGATGTTTGTTTTTTGTGTAATGGGTGGCACAGCGGTTCAGTGCTCAGCACTGCAGCTTGAAACGAGGTCTTCCTGCCTCTCTGGTAGACTTTGCATGTGTGTTTTCCCCACATGCTTCCTCTCTCAGTCCAAACACAGCTGGGTTAATTAGTTTTCCTAAATTGGCCACAGGGGTGGATGTGAGCACAACTTGTGTCTTCAATGACTTCCAGTTCCACCATGTTCCTCACTGGATAAGAGGTAAGGTGATGATGGGATGTCTCTGTAACTACAGGGTGGGCCATTTATATGGATACACCTTAATAAAATGGCACTGGGTGGTGATATTAACTTCCTGTTTGTGGCACATTAGTATATGGGAGGGGGGAAACTTTTCAAGATGGGTAGTGACCATGGTGGCCATTTTGGATCCAACTTTTGTTTTTTTCAATGGGAAGAGGGTCATGTGACACATCAGACTTACCGGGAACTTCACAAAAACAATGGTGTGCTTGGTTTTAACGTAACTTTATTCTTTCATGAGTTATTTACAAGTTTCTCTTTGTTTACAGCCATTGACATGTCGCAGAGGTTAACACGTGAGGAGCCGATAGAAATTGCAGCGTAGCACTCGCCGCATGTCACTGGAGAGTGGCATCAGTCGAACATCCCTTCGGCGGATATTAGCTACTCTCAAATGGCACCCTTACAAACTCCAGCTGCTGCAGCATCTCAACGAGGATGACCCAGATCGGTGCACTGAATTTGCAGAATGGGCAAAACAAAAATTGGAAGATTTTGTTCAGTGATGAGGTAAACTTTTATGTGAATGGTGAAGTTAACAAACAAAACCGCCACTATTGATCTGACACTAACCCAGATTGGATAGATCCCTCCAAGACTGTTGGAACGAAATGTGTGGTATATGGGGTACAAAGATAGTGGGGCCATTCTTCATCAATGGAAACCTCAAGGCCACTGGATATGCAAAATTGCTACATGATGATGTGTTTCCCTCTTTATGCACTGAAGCTGGCACGTCCCCTAAGTTTTTCCAGCAAGATGTTGCACCACCACATTATGGGTGTCAGGTCCGAGCATTCCTAGATGAACAGTTTCCTGGAAAGTGGATTGGTCGTCGTGAGCCAGTTGAGTGGCCCCCAAGGTCTCCCGATCTGCCCCCCCCCTTAGACTTTTATCTTTGGGGTCATCTGAAGGCAATTGTTTATGCTGTGAAGATACGAGATGTGCAGCACCTTAAACTACGGATACTGGAAGCCTGTGCTAACATTTCTCCTGCGGTGTTGCTATCGGTGTGTGAAGAGCGGGAGAAGAGGGTTGCATTGACAATCCAACACAATGGGCAGCACTTTGAACACATTTTACAAGTGGTCAGAAACTTGTAAATAACTCATGAAAGAATAAAGTTATGTTAAAACCAAGCACACCATTTTTTTTCTTGTGAAATTCCCAATAGGTTTGATGTGTCACATGACCCTCTTCCCATTGAAAAAACAAAAGTTGGATCCAAAATGGCCGACTTCAAAATGTCAACCATGGTCACCACCCATCTTGAAAAGTTTCCCCCCTCCCATATACTAATGTGCCACAAACAGGAAGTTTATATCACCACCCAGTCCCATTTTATTAAGGTGTATCCATATAAATGGACCACCCTGT
>JAMQGT020015291.1:0-10329 GCA_024447675.2 Pterophyllum scalare | reverse complement strand
TGATCTGAGCTTCGTGACATGGTGCGTTATCCTGCTGATACAGGACAGGATGGATGCATGCTGTCATGCTGTTTACACCAACTTCTGACCCTACCATCTGCTACTGTCACAGCACAAATTGAGTCTCATCAGACCAGACGTTTATCCCATCTTCTACTGTCCACTTTGGTGAGCCTACTAATTTATCTATTCTTTATTATTTTCTTAACAATAAGATCTCATTTATTCAGTTGGAGACAAACTTTTCTTGTATATCTTTTGTAACATCTCCAGAGCTGCTCAGTGTAACCACCAAACCTGGTCTCAGTACCTCTTTTCACCAGCGTGCTGCTGGTGTGCAGCCGGTTCTGACAGATCTAAGAACACCAGGCAGTGGTGAACTTCCCGTGGTAGCCCCCCCATAGACTCTGATGTCAATGGTGGCCCAGTGTTAGTGTTACTAATAATACTGCGAGTCACAAGCATCTCAAATTAACTTTCTTTAATAAATAATTGATTGTTCTCTTTATTAACTCTCAAAAAGTTTGAAAATAGCCCAGCTAATATATTCAGCTTCCTGTTGTTTAATGATTAACAGTCAAAAACTAAAACACACACATACACATGCACACACAGACACACACACACTTGTTTACTCTCCCTGAAAACTAGGAAAATATCAAATACTGACATTTAAAAACTTTTACTGGGATTTTAAATTGTTGATTAAAATGTGATTTATCACCAATTAAAAATATCTGTCATTTTCATTTGTTGTCAGTCAGCTAATTGAAGACATGCTCTCTTGAATGAGGGAGGAATGTGGGGGCAGTTAAAACTGAGTTATGGTACAGAAGGAGTTCCTCTGGTGTCCAGCAGAGGCACCATACTGTATAAATCCTGTATACAATAATTAGCAGGCAGCCTATCTGTGCCTGTACAAAGATGGTCCTGTCTGGCTGCAGACAGGTGATGGCCAAATGCTAACCCCACGATTCAAAAAGCAATCAGTGAGTTCATGGTGGTGCCAACACCTTTATCTATTCTGCAGTCTATAAATTAAAGCTGCCACTGAGAGTCTAAATTAGCCTCTTGCTCCTCCAGTGCAGGCATGGGGACAGTGTTCCTCTGAACAGATACCTTAAATCTGACTTTTAAAGATTATTTCTTTTATGTGGTGAACTGATTTCAATGCAGCCAACCAAAAACACATGTGATTACCAAATCTATCCATAGGATGGACACGGTGAGGCCAGAGGTCATAGGCAGAGCACTCCCAGAGGCTGGATTGTCCAGCTGAACATGGCTTTTGATTCAGGAACTTGTTAGCACTTTCTCATGTGAAGAACCGCTGGATGACCTTGGTGGAGAGGGAATACAAGTTTGTTTGATGTTTCTGTCTGTGAGGACGGCTAATGAGTTCATGAACAGGTCTGTGTGTGTGTGTGTGTGTCTGTGAGTGTGTGTGTGAGTGTGTGTGTGTATCTCTTTTTCCAAAACCATCGTAGTGAGGACCTTGTGAGGTCAGTTCTTACAACATCAAAGGGGTCGTTGGAGGGTTCGGAGCAGGCTTTAGGGTTCAGGTTTGCCCTCGCAAAGACAGAGGTGCAAACGTGTGTGTGTATTTTAGCAGTGTGTCCAGATTCAGCCCCACCTCAGTTATTGTGCACGTGCGCGCGCACACACACACACACACACACACACACACACACACACTTAAATCTGACTCTCTCCATCATTGTATCCGTCTATTAACACACAGCTGCAGCTTCGACTGTAACAGGTTAGCAGCGGTTTACTGCTCACCTGTGTAAACTCCTGCATTTAGAGTCTCAGAGAAGTGAAAATGTGTACTGTCGTGTGTGTGTGTGTGTGTGTGTGTGTGTGTGTCTGTGTGTGGAGGCAGACAGTTAAAAATCATTGTTAAATGGCAAAATGTTCAACCAGTTTTCCAGCAGTTCAGTTTGTCACAAACGCTCACACTTCACTGATGAAACAGAATCACTTTAGAAAAGTGTTTCATACCAAAATGCTTGCCCTAGATTGTTAATAACCATAATAATGTTTTAATAAAATGAATGTTACAGTTCTGCAGCTGCTTTTTGTGATGTTCTGCTGACATTTCAACCAGTTTACTGACATATTAAAATCTTTTGCTGCTGTCCGTGAACATCCTGATGTGTTTAAATTTGTACAAATTTAAACACATCAGTGCGAAGAACAGCATAAAGCGCTGCTGTTTCTGAAGCTACAATTCAGGCACGTATGAAAGGTGAGCGCCAACCCGTCTGTCGGCCTCCCGCTCCACTCTCCCTGCACTGGGGAGCGAGATTCTGAGCTCTGCCGAGGCATCCAAATGTGAAGTCCAAAACCAAGAGGTGACATCACGATGACATTTCGATGCTATCCGAGCTGTGACTGGGCGAGAGGCTGCCAGCCGATGAGTCACCAGATCTGTGTCCTGTCTTTTATCTGGGTCCTTTATATGTAATCTATGGTTACTGCTGGTTGCTTGTTTTTACATTTTGTTCACTGGAACATCAAAAGTATCAGGAGTGTACAGAATTTAGGACTATAGGAACCTATACATCTATGTGTTCATTTCTATGCTTTAGATGAATATTACCAGCACCGGAGGTGTAACAATTCTGCATAACTGTCGGGTCAATATCTGATTTTTTTTAGAGAGAGGATTAGTAACAAAAACCAGAAAGAAAAAAATCCTTACCACAGGCCTGACCAAGTGATTAAAAATTAACGTTTATTATGCTGATGTATTTTCCAGGTTAATCATTACCTGAAGGATCTATAAACACCTTTCAGAGCTTTAACTCACAGTATGGGAAGATGGAGCGTCGGTATGATACTGTGGACATTTTTATTGTGATTTCGGTCTCGGTTTAATAAATGTTACATCCCTAATAAAGACCCATGAAATGCAAGCAGATAACAAAAAGCAGAGCTTGCTTTAGATGTTTTCTAGGTAAAGTAAAATGGACGGGTACTTGCAGAGGACCTTTCTACTCTGAAGGGCAGTCAAAGCACTTTTTCACACTGTTTTATTTTATTCCTTTAAGCACTAAAACATCACAGACACACACTGTTTATTAATGCATCAGCATCTTGTCCAAGGACGCTTCGACATGCTGAGCAGAGAAACCGGGGACCGAACCACTGACCTTCCAATTAGCGGATGACCTGCTGTACCTCCTGAACCGCCTCCCAGAGTACCTGAAACTTTTTTCTTCCTGGAACGTTTTGAAGGGATATCAAGGGTTCCTTCAGACCATTGTTAGTCTGCAGTTCCAGTGCGGTGCAGACCCACAAACACGAGCCAGATTAATCCACTGATGTGGTAACAGCTGTTTTTACACACAACTGTACAAAAATGTTAACCCGCGCTGCATCTCGGCATCGCTTTTGTTTTGTTCTGTCTGTGTCAGAGCTGCAGGTCAGAGCAGCGACAGCAGGCAGGATGAAGGTGCTCTGCAGTTCCAAGCAGCAGCTTCCTGCAGAGGTGTGGGTGGATTTATTTGCGCTTTAAACGTAGTCGCTGTAAAACAATCAGAAAATAACCTTTACGTTTCCGAGTCACCGTTTTGTTTTCACTCCCTCCCTTCACTTTCTAGTGCTGACCACAGACAGGGGACGCTCTCTGTGTCCATCAGTGAGTGGTTATACTCAAGAGAACACAAACACAAGTACAGTCCACCTTCAAAATCCCAGAAATCTAAGTGAAGTCAGGCAAAGAATAGCGAAATTAATGAAGACGAGCAGGTACTGCTTGCCCCCCTGAAAGAACAGGGGAGATTCTCACACACAAGGGTGCAGGCCACCCAAAACTGCCTCATAGTTCACGCAGTGGGAGATGAATATGATGTGACCTTGAAGTCTGTGAACCTAGCTGCTGGAACACGAAGAAATGCCGCTTTCAAAGCTCCTCACACTACAGACACACACAGTCAGCATGTATGTCCAGCATTGGGGGGAGGAAGATGAGGAAGACGGGGGGAGAGAGAGAGAGAGAGACATTCACAACCCCCCCCGGGACATCCCGGCATCTGACAAGAGCCTGCGAATCAGTGTGTTTGTGTGTGTGTGAGAGAAAGAAAGTGAGAGTAAGTGAGTAAGTATGTGTTCATGTTGTGAGATTGAGAAAAATTGAAGCGTTAATGTGTGTGTGTGTGTGTGTGTGTGTGTGGGCAAAAAAAGAAGAATGTGAAAATGAGAAATGTGTGAATATGTGTGTGAAAGAAATGCAAAGTGTGACTCTGTATGTGTGTGTGTGTGAAAAGAGGGAAAAATGTGTAAATATGTAGAAGACAGTTAATGTGAACGTGCGACAGTGTGCGAGCTTGTGTGTCCTCTCTGCTCTCTTCCAGCTGTTGTTTCTTCTCATTCTCTCAGAGGAGGAAGAACAAAACTCTCCTGCAGCAAATAAAAAACAAAAAGCGGCATCAAAAACATAAATTTATCTCGTTTATTTCTTCCCAAATGCACCCACACTGTCAGCTGGAAACCAAAAAGTTTGGCTGGAGCCAGATGGTGAGCAACGTTAGGAGACAATAAAAAATTCTAATACACAAAACGATTTTGTTAATCAAAAGAACGTCCTAAACTGTCTGTGATTTTCACACTTCTCCTCTTATTTACTTACAGATAAGTATTATTTTGTTATATGATAAAAAAAAATACAAAATCAAAGGCGCAACAGACCGTACATTAATTATCAGATGAAGTCTTGAACTAGAGGAGAGTGTCTCTTGTATTTTTAAGTGTTCAGCATTGTTGAAACCAAAGTAGTTAAATATACAAATGGGACATCACAATTCATGTGTGGAGTGTAGAAATAAGGTAAATCTCTGTCATTCGTTTACAACAGTACAGCAAGAGTGCAGCGCTGTCCACATCTGTGCAACAGAAGGCATGCACATAAAATAAATAAATAAATGAAATCCCTCAAAAACCAGCTAATCAGATAAAGTGAAATGTTCAGGGCTACTGCCTTATTGTAAAAACCGTCCTTTAGTCTATTAGTCGGCACCCTCAGAGCCCTGAATCTCCTACCGGAGGGCAGTGGTGTGTGCTGTGTCTCAGGATGCTGCTGCCCTCCTGAGACAGCGGGTGCTGTGGAGGTCCTTCAGGTTGACTGATGAATTTCTGGGTGCTGTTAATTACCCTCTGTAAAGCCTTCTCGTGTGCCGTGGTGCAGCTGTCGAACCACAGGGAAATGCAGTAAGTCAGCACGCTCTCAATGGAGCAGCAGTAGCTCCCTCCTAGGAGGTTGAGCCTCCTAAGGACCTTCAGGGATCCTCAGTGGAGATGCTGCTGGGCTTTCTTCAGTGTACCATTTGAGTTCTGCGTCCATGTACACACCTGCGAACTTAAAGGTGGTCACCCTCTCCGTGTTGGACTTCCTCTTCCCGAAGTCAATCACAAGTTCCTTTGTTTTTGAGGTGCTGAGAACCACCCTCTCTCTGATCTTATAAAGCTTTTTCATTTATGGACAGCAGCCGACCTCCAGCACAGCTAGCTACACCAAAATGCAAAATCTAAACAGAGGACTCCAGGTATGAAGAGGACTGTCACCTGCTGTGTGCTACATGTGAGAAAGGACAACTCTGGAGATTAAAATGTTCAGAGTTCAAGTGTGACGGTGTCTGAAGACGGTCTCTGGGTGACCCTGAAAACTGCAGTTCCTGTAATGTCCACTAGATGCTTCAGCAGTCCCCATAGACTCTCACGTTAAAATGTCCAGGTTTACAGCAGAAACAGCAGCTCCAAAACAGGACTTCACTGACATCACCGTGGCTATGTCCATCTTCTGTATGTGCTATAGTGCACAAACAAAAGATTTCATAATTTTTCCAGTATCTGCCAAGAGGCTGAGCTGCATGATTAAAGTCGAGATCCAAACTCGGGGAACAAGGCATGGAAGCCAAACTCTGGACAAATAAAGATGCACCAGATAAACATGATGAGCAATTTACTGTAATCAAGTTTGCTTGAGAAATATAAAGCATGACGCCAGCACTCAGTAGAAAATTGCAGGCCTTTTTTTGAACCTTTTCAGTCCCATCATCATTCCAAACAAAATTTGTCCAAACTCAAATGTTTTCATAAATCTAGTCGAGTATTTTGGGGTTAATTGGAGGAACTGTGGATACAATTAGCCACAGGATGTTAAGAAAAAAATACATTTGACCAATGGTGCACCATGGAATATGATTTATCCAGTGCTAAAGCCATTTCAGAGGTAAGTTTTTTTTACTGAGTACAGTCAAATTTTTAATTCAATTCAATTCAATTCAATTTTATTTATATAGCGCCAAATCACAACAAACAGTCGCCTCAAGGCGCTTTGTATTGTGGGGTAAAGACCCTACAATAACACAGAGAAAACCCAACAGTCAAAACGACCCCCTATGAGCAAGCACTTGGCGACGGTGGGAAGGAAAAACTCCCTTTTAACAGGAAGAAACCTCCAGCAGAACCAAGGCTCAGGGAGGGGCAGTCACCTGCTGCGACCGGTTGGGGCTGAGGGGAGAGAGACAGGACAAAAGACATGCTGTGGTTTTAAAAATATATACACGTGTGGATTTAAGAAAAATTGGCAGTGGTTCATAAAGCAGCAAAATTCTGCATCATTTTAGTAAGTGAGGTAAAAGCAAGCAGACTGTACTTAAAACAAATTAACAGACTATTTGGCACTTTGAGATGTGTGTGGGGTTTAAAGACAGATCAGGTTGCTGCTGCTGGGGGAGGGGTTAGCACGTCGCCTCACTCAGCGGCTGCCAAAAATACTGATGTGTTCAGAAGTGTTTTTATCTGCTCGGGCTCTTCCCTTCGTCTTTCGTCTCCTCCTGAAAGAATGGGTTGAAAAGTTCAGTGTGAAATCACGTTTCCCTGAGATATGGAGCTGCAGCCAGGAATGAAAGCTGTCCTGCCCCCAAAGCTGTGAATGTATGTGTGTGTGCGTGTGCGTGTGTGTGTTTTCCCCTCACTGAGCCAGAGATTTTCCTGTGAATTGCTCCATTTAACACAGGACGGTGTGTGCGTGTGTGTGTGTGCGTGTGTGCGCGGCTGCAGATGAGTGTGTTTCCACGGTGACACAGATGCAGTAACACGCTGCTCCCATATGGGTGCTGACACCCAGGAGAAGGGTGGAGAGGTTTGTGGGTGAAAACGCTCCTTTGATAAATTTGTCAAACAGTTTCTGATGATTGACGTGTCGCAGGTTCAGGTAAATCTGTACAAACAGCAGCAGGGGAGCTTCAGGGTGGAGGCTGAGTGGAATTTTTCTGGATGCTCTGCCAGCTACAGCAGAAAGAAATCCTAATTCAGCCACTCCTAGACTTCATGATCTTTAATTTTAGATATTATGGAATTTAATCATTCATAAGTGTCAACAAAGCCCCATCAGCAGGCTGGCACCAATAATTTTTAAAGATGCTTATCGCAACTTTTTGACTGCCCTACATCCTTTGCAGAATTAACATCTGCATCCAGATCTCCGTAAGAGAAAACACACGCAAAGGGCTTCTACACATACATATTACACACTGGCTACTTCAGTCCCATCCTGAAGTCTCATTTCACAGTGACTCCAAGAGAGGCTCACCTTAAAACATATCCTGCTTACCCCCCCCCCCACTTTGACTTTTATGGGGTCCAAAATTTACAAAAATCAACAACATGTTTAATTTAATAAGACCTGAAGTGAGCAACTGAGCCCATTAACTCATCAGCAAAGTTTTTGCTGAGGTCACAGAGCGAGGGAACGAGTGGTTGGCTTAAAGCGTTTCAGCACCGGCTTCACCTTTCAGTCCAGGAAGCTACGTCCATCTTTAATCTTGCTGATGCTGCAGAAACAAGTCTACAAGTCTAAGCAACTGTAGGATCTTTGCATTACAATATAAAGCGCCCTGAGGCGACTGCTTGCTGTGATTTGGTGCTAAATAAATAAAATTGAAATGAAAGAAAAAGCATATAGAGCAGTACAGATGTACAAGTGAAAGAGAGATGCTGCACCACCACTCAAACCTCCTCACGGGGACTTCGTAGAGCTCTGTAGGTGGCCAGTATGTTTGTGGATGGCGCATCAAGACACTGATGCCAAAAGATGCAGTCGGCATCTGAGAAAACATCTGCCAGCCCACTTAGTGAAATAAGTGCATGTGTAGATGCAGAGACTCTTTAATTGGATACGAGTACTGAGATACATTTCACATATCAATGCAAATTTTAATCACTGCTGCCTGTTAAAACACCTCAGTATTTTTAATTAAAAGAACAAGGAACACCAATCAGCTGAAGGGGACTATTTTCAGCGGCGGATTTATCCACAGTTGACAGGCAGTCCTACCACACACAGACCTGGCCTGTGTGTGGAGTCACACAGGTATGGTGGAGTGAAGGGATGCTACACTTTCACAGCCTCAGGAGTGAGTTCAGGAGACTCCTGCGACAGGGCTGAGCAAAGCTCTGCGTGAGTCACCTGCTGGACTTCCAGCTTCAGCATCGGGTCACGGGAAAACTCCAGCAGCTGCTCCTCATCCTCACCAGCGAGGCCACTTTAAAGTTTTTGAACTCTACACTTTATTTGTTGTTTAAAAAGAGGAACAGTTTTCAAGTCACGAGCTCGTCCGTGTATCAGTGCAAACAACTGACCTTTTGCACAAAGGTCCCTCCCCCTGCGGCGAATCAATCCATGATGTTTTTCAGTAATACCAGTTAGATATTCTACAAGAAATATCACATCTTCGGGATAATAGTGATGAAAAGAACTACGCCAAGCATCAATGGCTACATTCACAGTTCACTTTGCAGAGTATTGTGACTAAACCTGACGATAACACTCGACATTAATGTGGTCATCAGACACATAAAAGTGGTGCGCTTGGGGTCTGAAAAATGAAGCAAGTGCAGAAGTGCTCTTAAACACTTCCTTTTTAGGTTCATGAAGACATTTTGCCTCCGATCCAAGGGGCTTCTTCAGGTCTGAGAACTGATGGGTGCCCTGGGTACTGGAGGTGGTCCTTGGAGGTGAAATGTTTTCATGAACCTAAAAAGAAGCACAGACACCTTCAGCTCAAGTGCTTCAGACTATCGTGACATGACAGACAAGCATAAGTGCCAAAGCACTAGCTTTCCTCTGCATAACATCTGCTGTGTGTATGTGTGTGTGTGATTATAATTTTTTAAAATAATGATTCATCTGATTTGACTGACAGGTGTCCCAGCACAGCTTTAGCCCACAGGTGCCTGCTAAGCCCCACCTCCACTGTACTGAAGCTCTCCACCTGCTGCTGCCTTTTTTACTGGAGTTATCTGACCAGTGTTATGGCCTACTGCGAGGTACAGACGGTCCAAGAGGTCTGCGCTCCAGTTTTGTTGAGTAAAAGTCTGGTATTTGATTAGATTTGATTCTACTGTTTTATCCAGCATTTTATCAGTGGGTTACTTAGCAGTGACCTTCAAAAGAACAACACTGCGACTCCCAGAATCCCAACAAATCCAGCGAATGACACGACTGTGGCTACGTCCGTTATTTCTACATGATGTGATGACGCTGCGCTGTCTGCACTATCTGGACTGTTTTGGATACTTGAGTTAGTACACTTCACGTAGTACCCTGTGTATTTTGTGCAGTACATTCATTTTATGCGGTTACTGTCTCAAATTGAACGTTGCGAGTTGTGCACTTATTAGAAATGACTATTTCAATGTGTGACTGCTGTTGTCGAGCAAGCAGCAGCCTTCTTCTACAGGGAATATGACTTCTGAACAAATACAAACATCACACATAACAAACACGCACGTAACATCAAAGCCTGAAGAAGAACCTGAGCAGGCTCTTAGCTGGGCGGTCAATTCGGGGGTTCTTCTCCTACTTCCTACCATTGGTGGACTCTGCTCTGCCATGCAGCTTCGTCTGAGGGTAACCATCAAATAGTTTACTACTCAAACTCTGTATTGAAATAATTTTCAGTTCTTTCAAGTGAGCTCTCCAAAGATTGAAGGAAGGTCCTAATCCACCGGCTGGCTGGTTTGCATGTTCTCCCTGTGGCTCCGTTGGTTCTGCTCATCCGGTAAACTGTTGATTGCAAACGTGCTGTAGGTGTGACCGTGAGCATAAATGGCTGCTTGCCTCGATGTGTTAGCCCACACTCCACAACAGCCAGGATGGGCTTCAACCCCACCCCCACCACAACTTTGAACTGGATAAGCAGTTAAGAAAATGGGTGGATAATTACACTGCTCAAAAAATAAAGGGAACACTTAAACAACACAATATAACTCCAAGTAAATCAAACTTCTGTGAAATCAAACTGTCCACTTAGGAAGCAA
>JAMQGT020015290.1:0-169342 GCA_024447675.2 Pterophyllum scalare | reverse complement strand
TTGAAATTGAATTGAATTGAGTGTGTGTTTCTATATAATATATTCAACCAAAACAATGACTACAAATTTTTGAGTCTCAATCATGCTTTCAGTGAAAATTTAAATAAACTAAGGAAGACCGTCCTTTCCTGTCAGCAAGTTTAAATTGTGTGAAACTCTACATACTTAGTAAAAATTATCCTTTATTATTTATATGCACTGGATTTCTTTATTTATCTTTTCTATGCCTTTCTGAAAGGGTAGTTTAATTTTAAATGTAGCAACCGGTAATGCGAGAACAATCACTACCAGACCCTCTTACTAAACATTCAGAGAAAAAAAAGACAAAATTAAAAAGATTAATAACAGCAATAGCTTTAGGAACAATTTCAGATTACTCTCAAAAATCCTTAAATATCTTTAATCTAATTTAATCTAGAAAGATGGTAACAGTTCAGCTAAATGCAGATATTTATAAGCTCCGTAAAATCTTAAAAATCTGCCCCAAATTGTCTGAGAAATGTCACAAAGCAGAACTCTGGTAATTGGATAATTACAAAAGCCGCAAGACACATGAAAGGAAGACAGGAAGAAACTTCCACTGATCACAAAATTTGGATTAGAGATCTTACCTAATTACTGCTATAATTATTTTTAGTCTTTACTGCTCTCATGTGAATCATCCACCCAAATTTCAGTGAACATATATAGGCAAGTTCTTCTGAAGTGTATCTCATAAAAAAGACTTTGCCGCTTAAGCTGAGGGTTGGAAAGTAAACATTATATGGTTGAAGATCAGGCTATGTAGAGGCAGGACTCATGTTTAACATTATGAATCATGAGTTGGAAAAACTTTGAAATATGAGGGGACTATTCCCTCTTTGAAGATGGCTTATTTAACATATTTTAAATAGCATTACAATTCCACAACTGAAGACACTTGTCTGTGCAGCCGCGAAAAAACAACACACAAGGCCTCAAACCATACAATAAATCTCATTTCATAAAACAAATTGTTCCGAAAGTCACAGAAAATAAAATGTGACCTGGTCAAATTCCTTTGTCACATTTTGTCAATCACTGTGTTGCAGGACCACAGGAATATGTTATATTGCAGAGCTGCCAAAAACTGGAGTCAAATAAGATAACAGATTTAAAAGAAACAAAATAACCTCCTGAACAGCAGAGGCTTTAAAGAAGGCAAGGTACTGATCTGATAAAACTGTGGGCAGATAAGTCTCAAACCATCCATGAAGCAGAGAAGGTGTGAGAGACTTCAAAAAGGTGCTGCAAAACTATGCATGCACCAAACTATGCACCAGATGCATGAAGCGGTCTGAATCTGGTGCTTTTGAGTCCTGGAAGTCGTTTTACTTATGTAGCATTTCTACAAACACTGGCTCATCAATAAATTTAGTTTAATGTGATACTATTGACAAAAATCAATAAATTCTCAGAGCCCTGCATGATAGAAAATACTACTTCTCAAATTCAGACAGAGTAAAAATGTGAATTATTAAATATGAAATCTAGTATATAAAGTAGTGTATAGTTCAGAGAAACTAAACTAAAATGTGCACATAATATGATAACTAAACTCCAATAGCAACTAAAGAAATACAGGACAATAAAAGGTTTTCAACAACTGCTCCTCATGAGCAACATAGTAATGATGTTTTACCTGGGAGTTTGCCAGGCTCATCCTGCTTTGCCTTGCAGGCCGAGCTGATGTTCTCAGGAAAAACGGTTGACACGTTGTTACATCTTTACTCTGCATTTTCAGCAGCGCCTCTGTCTGCAAGGCCTTGTGCAAGGCAGTGAAATCAGGGACCTGATGGATGATCTTTGGCTTAAAACTTGGCTTCTCGTCCAGAAATCCCAGCTTTTCTTTCCTGGTGCGCTCTGCGGTGCGAAGTTTTGGACCATTACGAGTGGGATTCTCCTCCCTCACTGCTGCCTGAGTGTAGCGTTTCTGGCAGACTTGCTCCTGGTCTAAATAAAGTTAGATACTGTAGTCAATTTGCCATGTAGCGTGTACTTCAATATGCACGCATCAGATAAGACAGCATATTGAAGTCACACATATGCTTTACCTGGTTGCAAAGTGTCACAACCCAATAACATTAAGACTAAGTGCTCTTTATAATCCATATGTTCACTTTAAAAACAATAAAACAAAACCATTAGTCAGAAAGGAAACCAACCTTTTGTCTCAGAGGAATCTGGGGAATATTTTATTTCTTTCTGAGGTGGTTTTCTAACTCGGACATTGTTAATTACATCATGCGAGACTTGGTTTAACTTTGCAATCAGCTTCTCCCTCTTCTCTTTTTCCCTCTCCTGGAAGCTGAAAGGCTTTTGAATGGAAAGCAAGAATTGCTTCCTATGCTCAACGCCCTCCTTCCTCTCTTTCTCTCTCTGCTCCATCATCTCCAGGTAGATGGGTTGAATGACATGGCTGGGGAGAGGAAGAGCAGAGAACTTCTTCTGACACTCAGCCTCAGCCTCCTCCTCTTTACTCAGCTGCAAAGTTTTAGTTAAAGCAAACCGCTCACACTGCTGAGTCCTGCGAGAACATTGCCTCCTATCTGTTGAAGCGTTTAGGATTGCTGAGGAAGATGTCACCATCCTGTCACATCTGTAAAACAGTAAAGCTCTTTAAAGTAGATCTATCCTAAGTGGAAGAAAACAAACAAAATAATAATAATAATAATATGAGGTAACATACTCAGTCAGGTCTTTTTTATTTCCAGAAGTCTTTTTATCTGCATCTGTTGACAGGCAAGCATTCTGACGAATCCTCTTTTCCAGCTCCTCTGTCTGTATCCTTTCTGTCTCCTGCAACTGCTCTTTCAGTTTCTCTCTAAGAGCCTTAAAATGCAGCTGAAATGTTAAATCTGATTGGAGTCCATCCTCCAGCAAAGTATCCAGCATTAACATATTGTTCATACCTGTGATACTGAAAAAGAAATAAGATAAATACAAAGGGAAAATCTGCTTACCTTATGAATAGAAAGTTTAGTCTATAATGACTTGGGGCTGATATGCTTAAGTTCATATTATTCATAAAGAAAATGGATTCATGGTAAAAGCAATTGTCAGGCAGTTGAACTTTATTTATATAGCACCACTTTAAAACAAGGTTCATCTCAAAGTGCTTTATATTGTGAGGTAAAGACCCTTCAATATTAGAGAAAAAACCCCAACAATCAGATGAGTCCCTATGAACAACCACTTGGTTACCGGTGGGAGGAAGAACTCCCTTTTAACAGGAAGAGACTTCCAACAGAGTCAGGGTCAGTGAGGGGCCAACATCTATGACAATTTGTTCAGGGGTGAGGGGAAAGAGAAGAAATAAAAAAAAGAGAGCCTAAAGAGACCAAACATAGCAAACAGGACAAGACACCAACTACAGGACAGAGAAGCTTTATCAAAAAAGGGAAGTTGTAAGCCTAATCTTAAAATTAGAGATGGGGGTCTTCTTCCTGAACCCAAACTGGAAGCTCCTTAGCTTAAGGCTCTGCCTCCCATTATACTGTTAGAAACTTTTGGAAAGAGCAAAGTGCTTTAATAGGATGATGTGATACACTATACTGTATATAGCGCCAAATCACAACAGTCCCCTTAAGGCGCATAACTGAGCTAACTTATCTATGCTAATATTTGTTGCAGTTTGTGCTGCCCTCTGGCCAGGTCTCTCTTGAAAAGGGACTTTTTAATCTCAATGAGACTTTTACCCAGGATTTATAAGGGGTTTATATACTTTCTTGTTGTTACACAGTTTCTCCACCCAGTCAGCAAGAGCTCAACTGTTTAAATACATATATACTGCTTAGATACATTTCTTGTGCCCTAATCTAAAAAGAATAATGATACATAAATAAGAAGCAACATGTTTGTGAATATGTTTAATAGGTATGTGGTTTTCTGCAATCAGTTGTTTAAATTGGTTTGCTCCTAAAAACTCTGTTGAACAATTGTATCTGCTGACTTTCCTGAAATCACTGAAAGAAACATTGAGAAAATAATTAATCTGGGAGTGTTACTTTCGGCTCCAGTCTCAGAGGTTTTGTTCTCAATATAAACTGAATGATTCGGGAACAAAACTACTGATCTATACATATTAAAAATCAAACAATTGATCAACACTAAAAGAAGCCGTGAGGCCTCCTGTGTAATAAAAAAAAACTCCAGACTTCCTTGTACACGTGCACTCCACCCCCAGTGTGTGTGAGCTGTGTAAACTGGTCACTATGGCAACCACGCTCTCACATAGTAACATCGACATGGTTGCATGTCTTTAACGTTAGCTAAACTTGTTTCAACAAGTTATATATATATATATATATATATATATATATATATATATATATATATATATATATATATATATATATATATATATATATATATATAATATACATATACACACACACACAAACTTCCTTCCCATTTTCTGCCACGTAAAGGCCCACTATCACAGAGAAATCAACTTTAGAGGACTAATGAGCTGCCAACCTGTGAACAGACGGGTTTTTAAGAAGTATTTCACGGCGTCGGAGATTCCTCCAAACTCTCAGCAGATGCAATAAAATTTATTTGTTGAGTTAACGTTGTCCGAAGTTGATACAGGTCTTCGTATCGCACCCGAAGACAGACAAATGAGTGTGTAGCCACCCGTCGGTGGTGATAGCTTTAGCGCCCTTTGCGGCCAGAAGCAGTAACGCCACCCGCGGAAACCGCCTTCTGTGATCGGTCACGAAACCGGAAGTACTTCCTCTTGGAGCGCTTGTCAACACAACATGGCTGGATTACAGACGGAGTGCAGCTAGTAGGGCACACTCAAGAGCAAACGTCTGTCTCTTTAATTGTTGTATGAAAGTATTGAAACTCCGACGCTGGACTGTTTTCGCTTGTGTCTATCCGGAGGCTTGTCTCTCATGTGAAGACAGACTGAAAAATGCACAAGCTCACAAGGGCGTCGCTGGCCTTAAACGGACTCAGCCGGTGTTTTGTAACAGAAAGGCATTTATCTGCTGTAAAAATCACCAGGCGAGGATTAGTATGTGCAGATCATGGGAATGATGTTTATGATATAATTATATCCGGGGGAGGGATGGTTGGATCTGCAATGGCTTGTTCCTTGGGTGAGTGCTGCTTTGATGGTGCAAGACTTTGCTGTTGACAAAATTAAAGATAGTGTTAGAAACTAGAGTGCACTCATTCTCTCACACAGAGACATGTCACTCTCTACTACACTGAAAAAGATAGCTCTAAAATGTGCTGGAGTATGCAATTGCAGTGTCATTACTCATTTTACACATGTTTATTCTTACACATGTGCCGTCATTTTTATGCTATATTTACTTACCATTCACAGGTATGGATCCAAACTTGCAGGGTAAGAAGATTCTACTCCTTGAAGCTGGCAACAAGAAAGTAATAGACAAAGTCCCGGACACCTACAGCACCAGAGTTAGCTCCATCAGTCCAGGCTCTGCCACCCTTCTCAGTGGTACAGTATAGAAAGTAACACACAGACTCAGTCTTTAGAAAATATATCAAAATTTAATGTTGAGGTATTTCCTTTTTGTGACAAGTTTGTGGTCGTTGACTATTATATTACTCCCACAAGGTAAGCTAGGGATCAGACACTGGCTGGTCACCCAGGCTTAGCACAGACCATATCTGACCTCAGTTGTTCCTCTTGTGATGGATCACCTGGGGTTTTTCCTGGCAGTGTTTTTTTTTTTTTTCTTTTCCTAGTAGAGCTAAGAATGTGAGGTTTGGTACAGCCCAAACTGCAGTTTAAATATGTCTCCTGAGCTTAAAGATGTCAAAAGCCAAAGAAACGAATAGTCAGGGATTTGACACTGTAATTTCAGCTGGGGTTGATGGGCTTGTTTTTTTAAACATAGTCTTTGTCCTAAATTGCCACTTCAGGTCACGAATCCATTAAAAATAGCTGAAGGTGGTCATCGGGACTTTTTCTCCTTCTTTCAGCTGCTCCCTTTAGGGGTTGCCACAGCAGATCATCTGCCTCCATCTCACTCTATCCCTAGCATCCTCTTCTGTCATGCCATTTGTCTGCATGTTCTGATTCATTACATCCATGAATCTTCTTTGTGGTCTTCCCCTTTTCCTTCTGCCTGGCAGCTCCTCTATTACTCCTCTTCACATGTCCAAACCATTTTGTTCTCACCTTTCTAACTTTATCTCCAAACCACTGAGCCTGAGCTGTCTCTCTGATATCCATCCTGATCACTACCAGTGGAAATCTTAACATCTTCAGCTCTGCCAGTAGCGTGTCAGTAACATCTTGTAAACCTTCTGGAGAAAACCCCAACAGTCAAGGGACTCCCTATGAGCAATACAGCGGTGGGAATGAAAAACTCGCTTTTAACAGGAAGAAACCACAAGCAGAACAAGGCTCAGTGTCAGGTTGTCACAATTTACCCCTGACATTAATCTTCAGGGAACAGACCCTGCAAATTAAAACAAAGTTGTTCTAAGTGATCACCTTTATATTATAATGAAGCATTTTATTCCCAGTGGAGTTGTTTCTTCCAGAATGACAATGCTGCCACCCATAGGGC
Organism: Pterophyllum scalare; assembly: GCA_024447675.2. Classification (NCBI taxonomy): domain Eukaryota; kingdom Metazoa; phylum Chordata; class Actinopteri; order Cichliformes; family Cichlidae; genus Pterophyllum; species Pterophyllum scalare. The sequence continues at coordinate 162,767 of JAMQGT020015290.1, read as the reverse complement.
ATGAGGAGTTGATGAATAACTTAATGACTATGGCATTGGCGTAAATCATACGCTAGGGCCTTTGCGGTCACCAGATCTCAACCAAATAACACACCTATGGAAGATTTTAGACTGGCATGTTAGGCAGCAGGCTCAACCCCCATCATCAAAACAGAATGAAGATATGTGTTTTCAAAATATGGTGTTTCACCGCTTCAGTAAATTTCCAGACTTTTAAGAACCAATGCTATGCTGCATTTAAGATGTTCTAGATTTAATGTGGTCCAGCACCTTATTAAGGTAGTTTATGATAGTTTTTCCATGTGTGGAATGTCTGTAAGTTAATCCACATTTATCCTTGTTCAGGTCCACATGGATGCCAAGCCCCTGCATGTCAGCCTGACAGTCAAATGCATCAGCATATGTTTAGTAACAATTATATTTGTTTTAGGTGCCAGTGAGAGACAGAAACCTTTTAAGTTTTTCTTAACATCTCAAATTAATTTGCATATCTTCTGTTTTCAGTGAGGCATTTATACACTTTTCAGCCCTTTATCTAATCTCAGACTTTTAATCCAATCTCATTGTACATTCTGTATAATGACAAAGAAAGGCGTTCTATTCTATTCTATTCTAATTTGGCACTGCAGTGTCAATAAAAATGTTGAATGAAATGCTGCAATTTGAAAGGGTAAATGTGAGGTATTGTTCTTGGCTTTGACATCATTGCCCCCCACTGACACTTGCACAAAAAGTAAACAGTTACCAAAAACAAACAGTCACTGAGAGATCAAAGAATAACCTCAAACAACTCTGTGTCATTTTTTAAGCACTTATAATGTCACATTTAATGGGTGGGCTTTACATTTCACTCCTGAACAGGTCTGCACCTGATTGTTGATCCTGGTGCTGCCAGAAGTTTCAGACCTAGCCCTAGTCACAATATTTTGCACATTATGCAAACATGTGCATCTGTTTTTGTTATATTTTCTTCCACAGTATGATCATGATTATTTATATACTGGCATACACTTTTTTTCCATTACTGCTAATTGTTCTGAAATGCGCAGTGAAACACTGAGAGGCAGAAAAATCCTAACTGCCCTGAAACAGTCTGCCTGAGTCATCTGTGGGTCTCCGAATGACTTCACAAACCACATTTGTCCAATCTGACCTCTTTCTTCTGTCAGGTATTGGAGCATGGGAGCATATCACAAATATGAGGTTCAAGCCCTATAAAAAGATGCAGGTATGTTGATCTTAAACTCACTTAAACTCATTTTATTGTATTGTGCTGTGTCAAAAGTTCAGGAAAGGAACATTTGAAATGGATTATAACTGGAGCCTTGTGTAACACAGCGCATGTCTCCTAATCCTGCTGTTAGACAGCTGGGGTTTTCCTTATGTCCTCCAGACTTTGTAATTTGCTGTCATACTGTATGTATTTCTGCCATCCATCAATCTTAGTACTGTACAATTTGTGGAGAGAAAAATCTGTGACACTCAGCCTCCACTCAGTCATTCAGCTTAATGAACAAGCAACACAATACTCTATCGTATGATCATGTGTATGGTGTGTAATTGTTCACATTAAAATGGCAAGCGGTTGTTTCACATAACATGCATTTTGTTCATTCCTTTGCACAGTGAATGCTTTTTCAGTAGCCCTGCACAATCTGCTGCACATAAAATGCTGGCAAACTCGAGGCATATTTAAAAAGGACCTTCTCCCAGCATATTTAAAGTGCAGGATTGCTCTCTGGCCTTGCTAGTTCTATTTATTAAAACCATGCTTCCTATGAAAAATACATTATTTTGACATTTTCAAATTGGTACTCCTCCCCCTCCCATCCTCTAATTATGAAGATTCATGTGAACAATGGGAAGAAGATGAAAGATTAGGAGAGTGGTTGTTTGCTGCAAAGTGAGCCCGCTTTACAGCTGTGGGCGCAGCCTCGGTCCCTCTTGTAAGATGTGGTCGGTGTGTACCAAACACCCGACCGCAGGGTTTCTCTCTGGGCCTGAGATGTCATCATGCAGTGCCTCACAGTGATTATGGTAGTGTACCTCTCCCATTATACCTTCACTCTGCTACCACTGTTTTGGCTTGTTTGCCCTTAAAATTTCAGTCATATACATCCCAGTCATAGCACTGGAAAGTATGCTCTGCAGGTCAGCTCTAGAAAGCAGGCTTTCCCTGCAATAAAATCCCCTGTAAATGCACACTTAAGCGTTGAGGGTTTAGATTTGAACCAGAAGGCAAACGGGGTGGGTGGGTGGGGGGTTGCCATTGAGGCGTCATTTTCTCTATAAAGTTTTAATCCAGTATCTTGATTAAGTCTTGCAAAAGAAGCAGCAAGTCGCTCTGCCCCAGAGCTGCATCATTTCACCCTGCATTAAAGAAAACCAAAACAATTTTTGGGCTGGTCTCAGTAAATCTTTCTTCCAAACCACTTATCACAAGTTGCAAGCTCACTGCCATTAGTGGTTTTCTGATGGGTATATCCCCCTACTTTATGGCAAGTTGGAAAAAAGTGGTGCCGCAGCATATTACTGCAGAATGACGGGTTCTGTCACCCAGGAGAGGATTTACCTTGTACAAACACTTTTCACCCCCTCACGTTTAGCTCAAACGCTGCTTTCAGGGTTAGAATTACAGTAGCCTGAAACTATATCTCACTCTGCCACTTTTGGTCGCAGATAAATATTGACTCAGTCTGTAATGTTCTCAAACACGACATTTGTTATTTGTGTTTCCAAGAAAGTGTTTTGGGGGGGGGGGATCCACATCACAAAAATATTATTTGGTCCTCCATCTCACAGAGCTTCATTAAAGCTGAAGTCAGCTGTCCATGCAGAGCGCTGCTGGTGACCCTCATCGCTCTGCGTTTGATGTATGTAGGCTATGCCGTCCTTCAGCGGCAGTTAACAACTTTGATGTGTTCAGCTCAATGAAGCACCACTTCTCTGCCCAGCTATATATAGGGAATGGAGATGCATTTAAGGACAGACTTGTAGACCGCAGGCGTAATGAGTCTCTCATTTAGGTTTGGGACGCCTGCTCAGATGCCCTGATCACATTCGATAAGGAGAATGTGGAGGACGAGATGGCGTACATCGTGGAGAACGACATCGTTGTGGCTGCGCTCACTAAACAGCTGGACACTCTGTCTGGTAAGATTATGATTAAAACATGAAGCCCCACACAAGTAGCTTGATTTCTGTTCCATCTGCCTACTGCCAGGCTCGGGCAGCTAAAGCCACCAGTTTTATTCCGTCCCTTCCCCAGGTTTTGTTTATTTGTTCACTCTCTCTCTCCCTGTGACTGTTTTTAAAGACAAGCTCTTGGAGCCATCCTTGTTTTTCCTGCAATTTCAATTGAAACCTCACTGCAGTGCCCCAGCACCCTCTGAGGACACGTGAAATGGTCCAGTGACCTATTTAAAGCTGCCATGTGCTCCCAAGCTTTGCCACCTCTTAAGACGCTGAATCGCTGACGGGGTACAGCGCCGTATTGCTGTTGACAGTACACCAACTTTTGTGAGGTTCACAAATAAAACTCAACTCTGCTATGTGCTTCGACGGTTAAAGTGGCATATTTATAAACACTTTTTGGCTTTTCGCGCCAAACAAGGGGTGTGTGGTTACTGCACGTTTGTGCCTCATGTGCCACCAGCTCGTCTCATTTTAGCATTTGGGATTGTTATACTTGAGATGCACATGTACTTGAAAAATCTGCTCCTCGGCAGTTGTTTGTCAGTGTAGCCCTGCTTTCCAGTCACTGAAAACCCCTTTTTTTTTTCTTTTTTTTTTTTTTAAAAATTCATGTTCAGTAACCGATCTGTGGATGGGCCCGGCTCCAAGTCAGCGTGAGCCAGTGTAGCTCAGGATCCTTTCATGTTTTTGGGATGGCCAGCTGTGAATAATTTTAGGATAAGGGGCAGCTTTAGTGCAGAATCTAACAAGCTGGCAGCATGTCTAAAGTGTGGATTGGTGTGCATGTAGATAAACACTATTAGTCAGCTCAATGCGGCATGCCAGGACCATTAAGAGGACTGTCAAATGTGAACTTTGGCAGCTACTATATGCCAGAGAGGAAAACCAGTGGTGTTTTATGAGGTGCTTTATAGATCTTCCACTGCTTTGGCTGCAGGCAAACCATCCTTTCTTTCCTTAAAGGAAAAAGCAGGAAAGCTGATGATATATTCACAGGACCAAGATTGATCCTTTTGTTGTGAGAAAGTCACACTAGCTGCTGTTTTATTTTGAGAAACACAATTATGTTTGGTTTTTTTTCTTTTTGTACTGCTTTTGAACAGTAGTCATTATTTTTTTATGTCTTTGTTGTTTTGTCAGAAAATGTCCAAGTTAAGTACAGGTCAAAGGTGGTGGAATACACGTGGCCCATGCCCTACCAGGCAGCAGACTACATCCCTTGGGTGCACATCACGTTGGCCAATGGGGAGACTCTTCAGACTAAGCTGTTGGTCAGTTTGACTTCATCACGCAGACTATAGGTGTTATGTCATTTTTACTTGACTAATTTCCTTCTTATGATCTGTGTTGCAGATCGGTGCAGATGGACCGAACTCAATGGTGAGGCAGGAATTAGGAATACCCACAGTCAAGTGGAATTATGACCAGTCAGCTCTGGTTGCTGTGCTGCACCTATCAGAGGTGATTATTGCATTTAACACAATGTCATTTAATTTGAAGGCTTAAAGTGGACCTGTTATGCTTTTCCTCATTTTCTGTCATATGTATATATATATATATATATATATATATATATATATATATATATATATATATATATATATATATATATATATATGATCTTGCCATCTGAATGTTGCAGCAGAAATGAACTTCAGCAGGTCATCTTGACCATGTCTACATGCCTAAATGCTGTAGACAGATAGATATTTATGCTTATGAGCAGTCTAACAGGTGTACCTAACAAAGTGGCTGGTGATTGTGTATGTGTGTATATATACACAGTCAGAGTAGCAGATGCTCATATTAAACCTTCCAGTTGCTCTAAACACTTTCAGATCTGTGTCATGGTAAATAGAGGAGATCTCTCAAATATAAATGGAGAGGAGCTAAACAGCTTGAAGGCTTATTTTGAACTGTGAATCATGCAAAGAGACTCTACTATAGTTGAAAAATAAAAATACAGAGCTGGAAAAGAGCGTAATAAGTTCCCTAAATATTTGAGCAGAGCGTAGTGTAAGTTCCTGGGTGGATTTATGCAATGATTTTTTTTTATAATAGTAATTTTAATCTCACATCTGTCAGCACTCAGAGAACAATACACCCAACCAGAAGCACCCTTTATGATATTGTTTTTATGTGCATTTTATGATATTCAAATATAGCTGTACAAAACAATGCAACAGAATTTGTGTGATATTTAATATGTTTTAATTTATGTGTTGCACAGCCCACTGAGAACAATGTTGCATGGCAGAGGTTCCTCCCAACAGGACCCATTGCAATGTTACCGGTAGGATCTGGATTATTTCCTGCTGCAGTATTTTCCGTCTGTCACAGAAGTATTCGATGAAGCTTCAACTGTCACGCTCTGTGCTTTGCAGCTGTCCGACACGCAGAGCTCTCTGGTGTGGTCAACCAGCCATTCGCTAGCAGAGGAGCTGCTCGAGCTGGATGAAGAGAGATTTGTTGACGCCATCAACTCTGCCTTTGTAAGTTTCACTTTATGCATAAACTGCTGATGTCATATTTACACTCAGATTCCCCATCTGTCAGTAAGATTTTGCAAAGTGTCTGTATTTGTATGCAGTGTTCCATATGTGGCACGGAGTTCTCCACAGACTTCCACGATGAGCTGTTTTGAGTGACTCACACAAACAATATGGTCAATGTTTAATCCAAAGTATACACAATACTAATATTTCAGTGCAGGAATGATACACCTATCTATTTTTTGTGTTTGGAGAAACTCCTTTTTTCCCAAGCTGGCTATTTTTACCGGGCCTGCTTATGGACGGGGTCACCACGGTTGAGTCACGTTTGGTTTCAGGCCTGGTTTGCTAATTAAACCTGTGGTCTCCCAGTGTCGACCATTACTGCATGGAATGTTTTTCAAACAGAGCTAATTCAACTGCATAGCCTGACCGTCATCTTCTTTTAATTAGCCCAGCTCCCGAAGCCTTGCCAAACCAGTTAGTTAGGGAGGGGAAAAAAGAAAGCCCTTTCGCTGGCCTGGAGTTCAGCTTTGCTCTTGTGTCAGCTAATTTCTTTGTCCACTCAAAGGGGACAATGTCTGTTTTCTCTGTTCTCTCTGGCCGTTTTTTCATTCTCTGTCTTCCTGCCTGTCTGTCTGCTCGCTGGCAGTGGAGTAATGAGAACCAGTCAGACCTAATTGAGACGGCTGGCTCGCTGTTTCGAGGCGCTCTGTCGGCCATCATGCCATCTGCAGGTTCACCTCGACAGCTTCCTCCGAGCGTGGCGGGGATCGGCCCAAAGTCACGGGTCATGTTCCCACTGGGTATGGGCCATGCGTCCGAGTACATCAGGCACAGAGTTGCACTCATTGGGTAAGATAGTAAAACTGAAAGTAACAGCTCAAGCACATTAATTCTTTTATAAAGGAGAATGTATATTACAAAGTCCTAATAAATAAAAATCACAGCAATGGTGCTTTGAACTTGTACTGTGCATAGAACCACTTAACATGTGTTTTGTTTCTTTTCAGGGATGCGGCCCATCGTGTCCATCCTCTGGCGGGTCAGGGAGTTAACCTGGGATTTGGTGACGTGGCCTGCCTCACGCAGATCCTAAGTCAGGCGGCCTTTAACGGGAAAGACCTGGGTCAGTGAGAACAGACATAGCCCCGCGGTTTTCACTAAGCTCTTTTCCATTGCCCAGCTCAAACGCACGCCGTTGAGCTAAACTATAAAAAGCATCAGCTTTTCCGGCAACATTCATTTGATGTTTTATTTTTTGCCCATTCTGTCCCGGAGCTCTGTGTAGTTGCTTTTCATAGAGACGTGAAAAACGCTGGTATGTGATGTGATGTTCTGAAGTTAATATAGCGCCAGCGCATTGATCTAATGTAGAAAACATATGGCAGACACAGTCGGCTTAAACTGTATTCTCACTTTTTAACCCCCGGTTCATGTTTGTTTTGCACAGGAGCAATTCAGCACTTGTTAGAATATGAAACAGAACGTCAGCGGCACAATCTGCCCATGATGGCTGCCGTGGACCTCATGAAACGACTGTATTCCACCAACGCCGCGCCTGTGGTTCTCCTACGCACCTTCGGTCTGCAGGCCACCAACATGCTCCCAGCACTAAAAGTAAGCCTCTCCGTCTGTTCTAGTTTCAGATTTAAGCAAACCTGGACATCGCTCAGATAACATCAACCACCTGTCAAGCAGAAGCCCCGCCTCCACCTTGACCCCACCCTCCACCCACTTTTCTGATTACACGGAGCTCTACTTTAGCAGCATCTATAATTTTCATGGATCTCAACCTACTACTATGGCATCTAAGTTTAGCCTCAAATTTAGTGTTACCAAAAGTGTGTGGGTGGGGTGCAATGGCTGGTCCTGAGGCAGCGAACAGTGGCTTGTGTTTTCACACCCCTTTTATTACCGACCACTCATCTGAATTGGCCTTATTCCCTACTAAGTGATTCAAACCAACACAACTGTAACGGGTCGTAAAGGCATCTGGCTGTGGAGGCACAAAGTTAAAAGTGACATTTTTCTTCCACATTAAATGCTGTGAGTTCACTGGTTTACAGGTCTTGTATAGATTTGCAGTGCCACTTACTTATAACAGGCTTTTCATGAGCACGATACAGAGGTCGGAGAGTTTTTAACTTTGTGTCTGTTTTCACTTTACAGGAGCAAATCATGGCATTTGCGAGCAAATGATGCATCTGTCATGCAGCCCTGTGTGGATCTCCAGTGACTGTGAGCTCTAAAGAGTGTAAATGTTGTGAATGTAAAAAAATAAATAAATAAAAGTAATAAAAATGTATTTTTCTCTTTGCTTGTGTAACATTAAATTATTAAAAAGCTTAAGCTAATATAGATTGAAATTTACACAAGGCATCTTTTTTCCCATGTTTTATTAACACATACATGAATACTATGCACTTATCTCACTGTATTTAATAAAAATTGACATTATCAGGCATCAGTGTACCCATACTGATGGACACAGATGCATTTTGCAGCATAAAGTTTTTGCATTGTAAAAGCACTTCTTACCAAATAGTTTCACTAAGTTTCCATTATGTATATACAGCAGTAGTTATTGGAATATGTTGAATACTAAAAGGACAGTAGAGGCATGGCTTACAGAACGGTTACACAAAGAGTTTAAACATTTAATATTGTGTGAGGATATTTAAAATACTCTTACATAAACTTTCAGTTATTTAAATATTTGTACAGTTCACAAGAAATACAGACAGAATTCATTATGACCAATGATTCTGAGCAACCAGCATCAAGAAGGCTTTTCAAAGATGTTATTACAAAATTCTTTGGCTGTGGATTATGATTTTGGATGCACGGTTTACCCTGGATGAGGTTTTTTTTGTTGTTGCTAGTTTAAAGTGCAGTTCAGCACAAAGGCCCCATGAAATTAAGCCCTGTTTGATATTTGAAACTAACAGTATTGACTGCACTTTAAAAATATATATATATATATATGGGATTTAACCTCATTCATGTTCCAGCATCTATAACCCACTCTGTCAGAGGCATCTCCACATCTCAGCTTTGCCCCTGGGTCATGGTGATTCCACCACTAATGATGAATATGCCCAATGGCTACATTATCTGCAGTTAAAGTGTTACTTGCAAAGTAAATAGAACCTATATGATGTTCAGCTGCTTTGTTTCCAATGATGTGTAACTTGTCTAAGGCTAGAGTAAATGAACTAGGATCTTGTAAAATGATTTTGCGACTAGCAAAATAATGGATTTCCAAGCATCTACAAAGACAACTATGGTTGCTGTTCCAGCAACTAGTCTCTAAATATTCCACTGTACTATACAGTGTACACTGGCACCACAGTAAGCACCAAAGTACCATGACTGGTTGTATTGTTTCTAAATGACCTTCTACGCACTTTGCAGGTAGGTGGGAAAGCTATTTCAGATTAGACACCCATACGGAACCAAAGAAATGTAAACGTTGTACAAAAATAAATTCAGCCCGCCAGTTATGAGCTCAACATACAGTAGAAATAGCTGGCCTTGTAAAAAAAATAGTGATTTCTTTTTCAACAGTTCTTGAAGTGTTCGCAGAGTGCTGAGGTTGAAGGAGAGGAGGGGCGTTGTGAGTGAGGAAGCGTGGTGGGACTGGGTGGGCCGATTGAGGATGGATGGAGGCCCCACAGTGACAGTCCCTCTCAGTGCCAGCTGCAGCAACAGCGAGCTGTCCTTAGTGGATTCTAAGGTTTCTGAAGAAGTCAAAGGTTGCTCCCAGGGCCCAGCTCGTCTCCACATTATTCACCTTTTTGGCGAGCTGTTGAACCAAGAGAGAGGAGGATCTTCATCAAAACCACAAAGAAACATGTTCTTACATTTATTTTTATGATGCAAAATGCAGACTATGAAGGTTTTGTAGTGCAGCTTCTTTTTTTTTTCTTTTTTCATTTCACTCACATGCAGCACTGTGCTGTCTTTAAAGCCAAAGCCCTCTTTTAGCAGGCAGGTGATGTATGTCAGATCCATGCAGAGGAAAGGATTAATAGCACCGTATTTGGTCATTTTGTTGCACACTGCAAACACAAAAGAAAAAACAATAACACAGGTTTCAGATATTGCAGAAACAGAAACTTCACATAGCATACTAAAACACAAAATATAATCTAACAATCCCATGCAACACCATTTGATTAAAAGATGGCCTTTCTGTTTTGCTTGGCTGAATAATCACGGAGGTGCGAGTAATACGGCTCAGGGTCAACACAAGGCTGTGGGTGGGTGGTGGTGTTAAACAGCCTAGCACATTTTGTGTGTTTCAGTATGTGTCAGCCCCCAGGTGGTGTGTGGCTGTCAGATGCCCTCCTGCCAGGGCCAGACAGACATCCTCAGCTCAGCTGCCAGCCCAGCTTGAGCTAGACTTGTTCCTCGAGACCATGTGACAGTGTTCTCACAATACAAATAGCCTTACATAATGCACCAGCTCATTCCTACTTGCTAGAAACGTGGTTCAGCACGGACATTACAGTTGTCACTCGCTGAAGCTGATAAGCGTGGTGTGTGTGTCCATTGAACTGCATTTAATTGGAATGTTAACATATATTTTCTCTATAATAAACTACATTTGTCCTGTAATTTGTCTCCATAATACGCTTCAGAAAATAATCTGTTACATTTTACTGTTGCAATAAATTCTTTTTTGACAGGATAAGCTGTGCCAATTTGGTGCAGTCGTGCCAAGTTTCTGGGCCCAAACAAGCTTTTGCATGACTCTACGGCACAAAGTTTCAGCGGTTAGAATATATATAACTTGTAAGATTGTCGGTTTCACTCACAAGTTTATCCAACCCTAGAGAAGATGGCGTGTAACTCATACCTTCTTTGGCTCTCTTCTTAAAATCCCTGACTTCAACCGTACCACCTCGACTGCCATCTGCAGAGACAAAAACAAACAAATGTGCAATCTGAATACCTATTTTGTGCAAAAACATAATAATCAGCATGAAATATAATGGAAATGAAAGGTGCCTCGCTGGCCTGTGCCCACGCACCTATGAGTCCAGACTCCACAGCTTTGTCGAAGTAGTAGGAGAAAGCATAGAAGATGCTGCTGCCTCTCACTTCATAAGGCTGGTGAACTATTCCTTTGATAACCTTCATGACCTCGTAGTAGCACAACTTATAGCCGGCATATCCTGAGGAGAGAAAAGAGGAGGAGGAAGATATGTGAGTTAAATCTGTATGTAGGAAGTGATGGAAGGAATGCAGCTCAGAAAGCTGGGAGCCTCACTCTGAGGTCAGCCAGCGGTTTTAAAGCTGGGGGCTCACCAGATAATATACAAGGGAAGCCCCAGAAGGGCAAGTTTCACACAGCCCCATGGGTATGGTTGGCTCACTTGTGCCAGCAAAACCATGTGCTGACAAGAGCGGCAGCTTGCACAGCCCTGTTGTGCTGTCTATTTTTACCACATAATTGTGAGCAAGCCAGATCAAGCTGCTCGTTACACAAAAAAATAACAATTCAGGGACAAGCCCAGCATCTTTTGGCTACTTGACTGTGGTATGGGAGTGACTGCCTTATTTGTGAACTTAACTGACAGTTTTCTTTTCATTTAAATACAAGGTTGACTGCATTATAATTGTTCGAGAGGGAAGACGGAGAGAGAGTGGATGACAAAACATGCATTTGGCGCCAAGGTTAAAGTTTAGTCGATAAATGCTCTCATGTGAGACTGTATTATACTGTACTCTATTGTGTTCCAGAGTTTAGAAAGGAATGCATGGATTGTTGGATCCAGTACACTGGGAATGCAATCAAAACCTCAGAGTGCTTTTATCTTACCGTCTGGAATCCCGCTAACTTTATAGATGGTTCCTGAAAAAGTCCCATTTCCCCTGAACTTTTTTGGGAGGCATGAGCTAGTGAAGATTTTCCAATCCAGACCTGGGAACAGAAAAACAAAAAAACAGTTTTTCATCTTGCAGTGAAGAGCATTTATGAAAGAATGACAGGAAAAGTGATTAAAGTTATAAGATACTCTACCATCAGCTCCCAGTGCTCCAACAGTTGCATAGCGAGCTGCAAATAGTCCATTTCCAAGGTAGCTATATAATGGTGATATACAATTATGGTCAATTTAAAGACATATATGTATGTTTTGCTTTGCATAATCATAAAAATCTCATACCTGTGTGTGTAGAGCTGATATGTATGGTCAAACAGGTTGAAGTTGGCAATGTAATTAGTTGGAGCAGACTGAATGGTTTTCTGTTGGATTAACAGCACATGCTTAGCGGTGGACTTTTGGTTTTTTTTAAAAATTGTTTAAACCGTAAAAAATGTTTATTCACCTTTGACTTTGGAAGGAACGTGATCTGCGTAGATCCTCCACCCAAATCCAGAATGCCAACTGTCCTCTTTGTGTTGGAGTATAAGTGACCTATGGCGAATAAGCAGCAAGTTGAACACATGACACTGAAAGTCTGTGTAAACAAAAAGTGCACATTGTCTCAGATCTTCTACGTTTTCTGAGTTTTAGTTAGAATTTCATGTGTCGTGTGAAATACATTTGATGGTATCACGGTGCTGTGAAAAACGTGAGGAAATATTGCTTGTTTTTGCAGTCTGTTTTGGGCCAATGATTCAAGCTCATAACCTCAGAAAGGAGACAGGAGTCTTTCACTGAAAGGCTTCTGTGTACACTGGAGCCTCAGATATGAGCCTCCTGCCCACTAACACCACCATAGCAATGTCTTACCTGTAAGGAAGTTCACTGTGACCCAGGCGAAGACTCCTACAAACAGCACATGGGTGAAAATGTCAGCATGAGTCAAATCCCCGAGAAGTGATTACAACTGAGCTATGATAAATGTGCCCATTTAAACACCTTCAAACCCACAGAATAACCTGCAAATGACTTTTATTTTGGCTCTTCTTGATTAGGCTGATATATAAATAGCAGCTTTGGTCTAAGTTGTACAACTGCAGACCAATCCAGGTAATTACAGTTGTCTCAGATGTAAAGTTATTGCACTCATAAAGTGAGGATAACAAATAGTGCATACTCTGTGATGAAACATAACATAGCGAGGGTGTCTTAATGAGTGATGTGGAGGCTCATGCTAAATTAAAGGGCGTGGGGCAGCTTGCACTCACACTAGCATATTTATTTGTCTCAATGAGGTAGCAACAGAACTCTCATAAAAAGAATTACAAGAGCAGCATTGTTTGTCCTCAGTAAATGAGGCTGCTAAAGCACCTGGTCAAACAATACCTCAAGTCAAAAATCGTAATTTTTAAGAAAATAAAAATGTTTTGCATACTATAAACAGTACAAATGGTAATGATGCAAAAAAAAAAAAAGAGAAAAAAAATGACCCACCTTCATTTTTTCCATTCATGATAGAAACACTGTTGCTCGGCACATAGAAAGGGGATTCTTCAAACACCGCTTGTACCTGTGGAATAGATTTACTATACTGAATCTGTCTTCAACTGTACAATTATACTACACTATGTAATCAAATACATCATTCTTTGTTATAAAAGTCTACCCAAACTCCAGAATACAAATTGTGCGCTCTGCTTTGGAGTGACAGATAACTAAACCACATGCATGGCTGAAACAGTAGCCTGGATAATACTTAAAATGACAAATATGGTTACTCCACACAACCCCACAACAGCTGTTCTTTGCAACATGATAGCCACCAAATGGGCAGACGTGCTGCCTTTTTTTTCTGTGACACTTGTAAGCACTTAGTGGTTTCTCATCCCCGTTCTTTGGCGGGACAGCTGGTGTTTGTGCCAAACTGTCTGAGGGCAGAGAGAAACCGTGCCTCACCTCCCTCAGAAGAGCCCTGGCCTTGTCTTCAGGCAGCAGACGCAGACCTGCTGTGGCCTTCAGGACCACCGGGGTTCTTCTCCAATCGTCCTCTGGCACCGTCTTCTTGGCAATCTTCAGTAACTGGCGGATGGTGTTGCCACCCTATGGAAGAGAGAGCAAATATATATATATTTATATGTATTTTATATTCAGACAATGAGAAAGTTTCTTTAGAGATCAGTCTTTAAAAATAACTCAAAGGTTGTAAATAAAACAGACAAGAGTGGGTGGCAGTGACAGCATCAGCAGCAGGTATTCTTCTGTAATTACTCAATGTTTACATTGTGTAACTACAGAAACCCAACCCAAAGAAAACCCCCGGGGTTTTGTGGGTTCCTGACGGGGGACGTTTCCCTGATGATTAATAAAAGGTTGGTGATGTAAACAGGCATCCATACCTCTTCAGGGTCGTCCTTGTACGAAGACAGTCCAGGCTTCACTGCATGGTACATTTCGTTGACCAGAACTGGAAGCTCAACTAATAATAAATAAATAAAAGACATGTAGACAAAAAAAAAAAGAGAGAGCGAGAGAGAGATCATAAAACAGACAGCCAATAAAATGAAACATTTTGCAATAAAATAAAGAGGGGTGACTGAAAAGCTTTTTCTTTTCTTTTCTTTTTTTTAAATCACTGTGGATGTTTAGGCTGAAGCACTTGACCTACATCCAGATTGAATTTAAAAAGTCTGCTTCCTACACGGTTGAGTCAGACAGGCAAATTAAAAGTCTCATCCACTTTTAGATGCTGCGTTGCCCATGCACTCTGTCGGTGCATGTCTGTCCTTACACCACACAGCGAATGACCTAACAGCAAACAGAGTGGGAGTCAGCACATGTGCAAAATCCCTACTACTGGTTCAGCGAGTAAGAGGGAAGGAGGGAGGAGAGAGAGAGAAGGAATCGCGCACTTACCGGGGTCTTTCTGAATGAACTTGTAGATATGGATCCTGGTGCCTGTGCTCCCAGCGTCAAACATGATCCCATAGAAAACACGACTCGTGTTGACAGGGGAGGACCCCTCAGGTGCGGGATCACGCACCGAAGGCGGGCGATAAGGCTCAGGTGCAGGATACACGACTTCAGGCACCGGGTGGAAAGCCTCTGGTATGGGATGGGTGACTTCAGGTGCCGGGTGAAAGACCTCGGGGACCTCGGGGTATGTCGGCGCACCGGGCTGCGAGACTTCAGGCACCGGGTTGGAGACCTCAGGGAGGAGGTTCTCCGTGTTGGCGGAGTGCTCCCGGTAGCGGTAGAACTGGGGGATGTAGCGGTGGTGGCGGTAGTAGGTCGCCTCCGCTAAGAGGCTCCCGGCCAGAAGCCACACGTATAGAGTGAGGAGCAGGCTCGGCGTGGCCATTGTTTTCATAGCCGAAGTGGAAAGACAGCTTAAAGAAGAGACTAGAGAAGCCTTGAGGATGCTGAGGCGAAAGGCTTACAGGGGCCCTGGAAAGAGAGAAGTGGAGATGAGGAGAGGCAGAGTGGGTGTGATGCACACTCAGGACTGTCCGGTCATCTGTTTACAGTATATAAAGACATAAGGGCTTGGCATGGGGCCACATCCAGAGCAGTCATCCACCAATCCTGTGGCGGTCCATCCCAACTCCATCAGGAGCCCCCCCTCCCCCCGCCCCCGCCCCTCCTGTGAGCTGAGCTGAGCTGACTGACTACCTGCCTACCAACAGCACTTCCTTTTTTCTTTGCCTTTTCTTTTCTTTTTTATAAGGAGGATTATTTTTGGCAGTGTTTTTCCCCTCCTCATCTTTACTGGTTATTCCAGAGCCAAAAAAATCCCTCAGGAAAGGAGAAAGGGGTTTATAAAGAAGTCAAATGAATGGCTCACACTGAAAAAAAAAATCCCAAGAAATGAGCCTAAAATACTTTTATGGGTGTATTTAGGGCTTGTATAGTAACTTGCCTCAGAAATGTCTCCATCCTAAAACTCTGTGGACTTTCACTACTTCACAAGAGCTCAAATGTTGCTGGTGCTTTTATTAGGAGTGATGCAAGTTTATATTCAGCTGCCAAAAAGGGACATCTGTAGGGTTTCACATTAATTACTGCAGTTTGTAACAATTTGAATACATAATTTTCTCATGTTTGCACTAATTTGGGGATTAACCTTTGCCAAGTAAGTACTTGCAATTTCAGCTTTGTCTAAAATTCATCAGAGCTTTGTTGAGAAGAACAGTAAATTACTCTGAAGGAAACACTATTTCATTCTGACAGTTGGACTCATTATGCATTGTAGATATATTGTACTGTTTTATTGTGTACTCTCTCTACTAAATCATATTTAGTTGTTGGAATGAATTATGCATAAATATTTTTAAAAAGTCTCCTCAACCCTCTCTTCGTGATCCTACAATAATCACATCAAATCCACTGAAGCTGTTTCACCAACCTTAAAAAATGCAAATGTGACCTGCAATCCAGCTGTTATAGAAGTTGAAAGAATGTTAGCAATCATCTCACTCCCACTCATCTCTGTGTTAACCACAGGCTTTCCAAGGGAAAAAATATTTGGGTTGCAAAGCACGTTTCATGAGAGAATGCGTGAGTAGCTGTTTCTCCACTTTAGGTGGGCGGTTGGCATGTCATCATAAGCCATGCTGTAGAGAATCACCTACTGCTTTCTCTTGTAATGTTCAGAGTTCCTGGTTAAAGTTGGGGATGCAGAGGATATCCCACATCGATGGAGCACAGAGGCAACTTGGAGACCTTACGTGAACTGAGATTTGTACCGAGCTGTGATATTTTTCACCTACTTTGAATCAACAGAAAGAGGACAGAGATCTGAAAAAGAAGGAGCTGGTAGTCTAGCAATTGAGGCATCCCTGGAGAACTGACCTCATCTCAACCCCCGTGTTTCAACTCACGCAACAACTGAGGCAGAAACCGAGCTGTGGGCCTGCCTAACTAGGAGGGTACGGGGAGGGCAGAGGTCCCGTCAGTGGGCACGAGTAAATGCTGGATGTCCACGGAGAGGACAATGTGGGGAGGGTGGGGCTTGGCACCAGTGTGCACCCATCATGCCATTCCCCTCCCAGGACACTCAACTGTGCAAAGCACTGTTCCAACACTGTAATTTGGACTAAAAATAATGGACTTTCTTTCCTCCTTCCTTTTTTCTAAATACTGTGGCTACTTTTTTCAATCCTGTGGCTCACCAGAATGGTCGTTCACCCCTATCAAAGTGTACATGTGCAGGACCTCTCACTGACTTGTGCCCATAGATGTCACATAGATATTGCACTTGTTAACGGTATGGCATCAATAAATCCTGTGTAAAAATATTCTATTAGAAATAATAAAGAAGTCAATTTTTAATCTGCTGTTTGTGTTCATTATGTGTTATGTTCAGACACATCCTGGGGTTATTGCTGCAATTGATATGCATAATGTGCAATGTCTGGACAACTCCACCTTAGAACATTTAGTGCTTCTGCCATGAATCAGAGGAACAATTTAGTTTTCAACACACACCTATATTTATGTTGCCACTAAAGTTGTGCAATTGGAATTTTCCTCCACGTAAAATGTCGCTTTAATGGAAAATGTGAAACAGGAATTTAAGGAAAAATTATATCATTCCTGAATAACATTAAAAAAAAATCCATCAGTTGCCATATTCCAAAAGTGCACTGGTGCTGTATAAACCTATTGTGCGGTGCTTGTACGGCATGACACAGCACAAACTCGCTGTGTTAAACAAGAGGTAGTTTCAATTCAGCGTTTGGTATTTTGTTCAAGTTAACTGAAACCGTAAAGCATGAGAAGGGACCCCAGCTTTGTAATCTACACTCTGCAATATATCATTAATATGCTGCAATGTTACCCTCAGGAATGCCATGTTTGTGGGTGTCCTACCCCAACAAGTCCATTGAAGAGACCCAAACCTTGTCATTACAATTCCAATGATAATGACAGCTTTGAAAAGTTCAGGGTTATTTCAGTTTTCTCTCTTCACTGTCATAGTAATTACCTTTAAATTTAGTCTTCAAGCTCTGTTCATGATGCCAGAGCACTGAGCGACCCTATATGGTGCAGCTTGCAGTATAGCCACACACAACGCATATTGCGATATCCACTTTTTTCTTTTCTTTTCTTTTTTTGAATTTGATGAATAATTTGCACTGGACACTCAGGCTCCTGCCTGCAGAAAGCCGAACACGATAATGGAGAGAAGTCAGTGGTTTTGAGCTTGAATTATGACCTGCACTGAGTTTACATTGTTTCTATTGGATGAGCTTCTTCGAAGATGTAAGCCAACTGCATTTCTGTCGATCATAGCGGTTTTCCCATAACCTCGGCAAAAAACAACTGTGGGGATAACAGTGAAAAACACACAGTTCTTTTCAGGACAGCATGGACAATACTGCTGACAGGAGCCAAATGTGTCTCATGTCATCATGTGGGAGGAGATCATGTGAAAACAGATCCTGTTTGATAGAGCCCAGCACGAGACGACTATAATTACAAGACAAGTGACAAATACAGTCAGTCTATGTCAGCCTTGCAAGTTGTTCAGCTGAACAGACATTTGCATCTTATCATCTGCCACAGTGATTGATTGAGGCACTGAGTCCCTGATTGAGAGGTTTACCTGTAAAGGAGAAAGTCATAAGTGTTGTTCTGCAGGAGGGGGAAATACAAAATGCAAAACTGCAACCACAAAAATGGATGACAAAGTTTCGGTTTTGCCTGCAATTTCTCACACAAACTTTTTCTATAGGGTTACAACCAGACAGACATGCAGTTTATACTTCTGTACAGGCACATGTTTATGTAAATTTAAAAAAAAAAAAAAAAAAGCTCTGCAGCATTTAACTGGTTGGTTTCATGGTCATTTTTGTGCATGTTGGCTCACTGTTATGGCTTCAAAAGGGGAATTTATATATATATATACACACACACACACACACACACACACACACAAACAAGGTAAACTTGTGATTGGATATTAGGCCTAAGAACATGGATCCTTGTATAAAGAAAAAGCAGTTCAGTTTTGTAAGATAGCACCAATTAAAGGGGTAAGTCGTTTGTTTATAGCCAGAGAAGGAATATAGCTGTTCCTGTATTCTTATATATTCTGATAACTAGTGTCTGGATGATTTTGGTGCCAGATGGAGAAATACAGACTTAACAGTGGTTGGAAATGCATGAGAAGAATTTCAAAATAGGGTCCAATTTTTACACTTTTTGACAGTTTTCTTGGATGCTAGCTGTAATTGGCCACATCAGTTCAAACTTGGTGCCCTAGAATTAGTCAGGCAATTAGTTCGAAACATTTTGTCACAAATAAAATGATATCTGAAGCCAGATATATGGGCATTATGATCAGATCTCGTATAATCATAGTGGTACCTGGGATATTTATTATTGACCTTGAATTCTGATTTTACTGATGATATTTGTGTCCTTGATATTTTTAGGCAGATAAACATGGTCTATTTCTTGAACTACCAAAGTTACAATTGTAACATTTTTTTCGCATATAAATAAAGTTTACCAAAAAAAAAAATCTGCCCTGTAACCTTGGCAACAACTCACGACACAAACATTCCCAGCAGGTAACCGAAGCTCGTCATCCTCCAGTGTTACTATCTGCTGTGAGCTTCTCCACCTTATTCTAGCCCTGTGTTGTTGTTGCAGTAAATGTAGCCGCGATGCCCACGAATAAAGCTAAGCGGGCCAAAGCCGGGTAAGTGTGCGTTTTGCTGCCGTCGCGCAGACGTACAAACGGAAACTCAAACCGCTCTTTTTGCATTTTGTTTCAGGAAAGAAAAGAAAGAAGGCAAACGGGAGTCGAAAACGGACAAAGAGTCGGACGTCGAGAAGGCCAAGACCAATGCGGTCCTCTGGGAGCTGAGGTCAAAGGCCACGGAGCGGTCCCTGAGGGACTACACGGAGTCCTGTCAGAAGCTGGCACGCGACAATGAGCACCTCACCAATCAGCTGTACCACGCGGAGAACGACGCGATCCACGTAACAGGCCACTGGGAGAGACAGCTGGCAGATAAAGATGAAAAGGTCTGACATCTGCTCACACTACACCTTTAAAACACTCAAAACCAAGAAAAATAAAAACTAACTGGTAGAGCAGATACCTCCCAAATCCCATATTTTCTCTGTGCAGACACTACACATATAGGTGTGATACTACAGCATAAATGACTAGATCACAAAGACTAGAAATCAATTTTATTGTCGTTTAAAAAATAAAATCCGTAAAAATTTTATATATATATATATATAAATTAATGATCCACATGAACAGATAATGGTATACTCAGTCTGGATATATTTTATTCAGTTTATGCATCCTAATAGTATCCTCTAAAAAAAAGTAATTAAAAAAAGAAAAACAAGCATTTGCCAAGATATGAATTGTGTGTGTGTGTGTGTGATTTTTGTGTGGGGTTTGTAGTTCACTATGTGTTATTGAGAGTATTTTAGTTTAAAATAGAAAAAGACAATGAATTATCAACAGTAATTGTGTATTTAGTGAAGCAAGACAAATGCTTGTTCACATTATAACAACAAAATGAAAGCGCTCAATAATGTTCTTTTCCCTCAAAATATTGATAAGGTGAAACGAGAAATGTAGAAATGCTATAATGCAATATGTCACAGAACAGTGGACTGACAGGACTTTAACAAAAGAGAGGACGACATCATACCTGAGTACCAAATTTCATCGCGATAGATGAAAAATATGAAATTTAAAAATATGAATTTTAGAGCACAAGTGATCTGCAATTTTAAAATTGCGGCACTGATGCGAGATAGGGATTTTTTAAAATTTTGACAATTTTTTAGTGATCTTTGACCTTTGACCTTGAAAATGAAATCATGTCCTTGGGCCCCAAAGGAATATTTCCACAAACTTTCATCAACTTTGGTTTAAAGCCTTTTGAGATATTTTGCTAACAGTCGAACAAACAAACCTGTCGGTGGACGAGGTCATTAGAAAATGCAAGTGATCAGTGTGTTAATGTCTCAGATCCCTTTAACTGTCACTTTATAGATCTGCATGCTGGAGAAAGCCCTCCAAACCCAGGAGGCACTTACAAGAGAAGAGAAGAACAAACTGGTGAGTTTATATAAAACTCAGCCACACTAAAAGAAATAAATGCACCTTCAGATCGAGTTTAGCCCACAAAACATACTCAGCGTGTGCGTAGCAGAACGCTGCAGAAGAGTTAGTGTGATTTACTGTACTCATGTCTCATGACTCAGGTTGCAGCATCTCAAAAATGTGCTGCGCTTTCTCTTAACAGCTGTCTTATGTGCAATTATGTGGATATTTATTATGTAAGAAAACAACCAAACAAAGCAGCCATAAAGCAAAAAAACAAACCCCACACATTCCAAGTTACACGGTCTAATGTTATTTAAATCCATGTCAGTGGCTTCAGGAAGACAAACCATAATATGAAAGTGCTTGCTGGCCTCGATGTGTTAACCATATCGTACATATTCTTACTCTAAAATGCAATTTCAAGTTGCCTAACATACACCAAAGGAACTTTTGACTCCTGCCCTCACTGCACTCTGCTTCTTGTAGTTAACAAATACAAGTAGAGACAAAAAATGTACAGAAAAACCTTTTTGCTGTTTTCCATCCTCCAGCTCTTTTTACATGATGGTAAAACAGAGTCCAATAAGTTTAAGAAAGTGAAAAAAAATCATCCTGGTCTGGACCAACTTCAAACAAGCCTGTTAAATAAATGTATGGAACTGCCACATATGCCCAGTGGGGGGATAATTCTGTGGCTAACTCCAAAGATTTGACCCAAGATATGCTGTTTACAGCCGTTTTCTTACTGCAAGGTCACATGAGCTGAATGCTTAGTGCTTCCTAGATTACCTTCAGTTGGTCCAGAATGCAGTGTTTGTTAATCACATACAAAGCCCTACGTGACCTGGCTTGTACAGCAGCCTTGCAGCCTCTGTAATTATCTTATCAGGGTCTTTTAACTGTTATTTTAAATCCAGAGGCGACCGGGCTTTTGATGTTGTAGCTCCCAAAGTTTGGAACAGCCTTCCTCCTTCCACCAGGTCAGCTGATTCAGTGGTTTGTCTTAAATGACTGCTGAATATATGTTTCTATGTACTGTATGTGGAGATGAAAATCCAAGCTATCCAAATTGTGAAGCACTTTGCAACTGTGTGTTTTTAAAAAGCGTCCTGCATATATTCAATCTGCAGTATCAAAAAAGACAGATGCAGGCTACACTAATTACTATGAACTTTAAACTGGAAGGTATTTTTGGAAGGCTGACCACTTGATAGATCACACAGAGTGAAAATTGCAGATGACGCAAACCAGCTTGTGTAAATACTGTCGACTGGCGCTCTGAAGTCGACGAATGCATACAGAGTTATCTGCAGAATAACGATTAGGCCTAACGCTGTAATCAGATGGTTGATACCCTCTCATTTAGTAGTCATGTACATGTTTGTGGGTGCATGTTTTTCTAGTTTCTCATGACTTTGGTCACTTTGTCACATTTTGCTCAGGCTGGCTTCTCCACAGTAGCATCTTGAGGTATTTAGCACAAGTGATCTGTGCTGAAGTCGGTTTTCAAAAGAGCAATGGCCATTTGAACTCCATGATGAAATCATCTTCAGTATTACAAGCTGCACTTGTGGGACTTTTGCACCAGTTCCAGTTGAAGTGGATTTATGTGTAGATGACATTTAATACCAAGGATTGTGTGTGTGTGTGTGGGGGGGGTGTTTTTCTAATTCATTAGGTCAGTGACCTTAACATGATCCAGGAAGAAATGATGAAAATGAAAGAGATGGAAATCCAAAGGGAGCAAGATATCATTAATGTGAGGACACAAAAAACCAGCAGGTCGTAAATTATTCCATATAAGGATGTTAAAATGCGACCAGTAACCATGGCCTTTCATGTTCCAGATGAAAAAAAGCAGTGATGATGCTTACAATGAGCTCATGGAAAACCTAAGAGAGATGGAGGGTCAGTTCTTAAAAGAAAGGGTAAGAAGACTGAAAAATTGTCTCACTGATTTGAAACTACACTCACTGCTCACTTTGTTAGGTACACCTTGCCAGTACCAGTACCACTTGCCTTGAGAACTGCCTTAATTATTCATGGCATAGATGAAACATGCTGGAAACATTCCTCAGAGATTTAGGTCCATGTTGACATGATAGCATCACACTGTTGGTGCAGATCCATGATGCAAATCTCCAGGTCCGCCACATTGAGATCTGGTGACTGTGGAGGCCATTTAAATACAATGTCATGTTCAAGAAACCAGTTTGAGATGATTTGAGCTTTGTGTTATCCTGCTGGAAGCAGTCATCAGAGGATGGGTACACTGGGGTCATAAAGGGATGGACATGGTCAGCACCAATACTCAGGTAGGGTGCAGTGTTTAAATGATGCTCAGTCAGCTTGTGTAAACTGTAGTCTCAGTTTCCTGTTCTTATCTGACAGGAGTGGAACCCGGTGTGGTCTTCTGCTGCTGTAGCCCATTTGCTTCAGCATGCGACTTATTGTGCATTCAGAGACGCTCTTCTGTACTCCTAACAAGTGGTTATTTAAGTTACTGTTGCATTCATATCAGCTTGAAGCAGTTTGGCCAAACTCCTTTGACCTCTGGCATCAACAAGACATTTTCTCCAAGAGAACTGCTGCTCACTGGATATTTTCTCTTTTTATTCGCCATTCTCGCTAAACCCTAGAGATGGCTGGGAGTGAAAATCCTGAGAAGATCAGCAGTTTCTGAAATACTAACAACCACAGCATGTTCAAAGTCCCTCAAATTACCTTTCTTCCCCGTTCTGATGCTCGGTTTGAACTCCAGCAGGTTGTCTTGCCTGAGCAGTTGAACAGGTGTACCTAATAAAGTGGCTGGTGAGCGAGTGTATATTAGTCAAAGAGACAGTCTTCCAAAAGATGTTGGTGAAAAGCAAGCTTTAATATTGAATGGTGAAAGAATGAACATGGTTTGTAAATTTACTTTCAGGACCGCCTGGAGAAAGAAGCAAAGGAATGCTATCAAACAATGGTCCAGATGGTAGGGGACCACCATGAAGCCACTACGTGAGTGGTTTTTTTTAATTTGTTTGTTTATTTTGCTGTCACTTTACAGTCTAATTTTAATCTTTAAACTGCACTGTCATACAACGTTCAAAGAGAAAATAACTTACTCATATAAGGGATTATGTATAAAAATATGTTTAGCTGGAACTGATATTTTTTTGACCACACCAGCTCATCGTGTGCCAACGATCACATGCTCAACCATGCTGCAGGGAAGAAAAAGAAAAGTGTGTGTGTGTGGAAGACCATAGTTTATTACTTTTGAGGCCATAGGTTGTACACTGCCTCTGCTATGTTTAGTTATTTTTTTACAGCTTATAAAACATTTACATTGATACTGGTGTGGTCCTGCCAGTTTGAGCTTAGTGTCAGTAATTGATTTAATTTTGAGCACATGTACAAAAAGCCAAGGACAGTGATGCAGTTAATTCAATTTTCTCTATATGAGTAAGAGGAAGAGTAAAAGTGTGCTCTGTGCCCTACATTGTATAAATGTCCTCTCATTTAGAGTCTTTTTCCACCTCTGCTAATTAACAACTTTGAAATATGCAGTCACAGTAAAAAAAAAGAAGAAAAAAAGCAAAAGTGGACTCTCTTTTATTCTTTGTATCAGGGCATAAGAAAAATCATAAAATTAGGTAAACGCAATGTGAGATGAACGCCATGTGACACCAGGACATAATTTATTTTTCAAAAATTAGAAGCAGTGTGTTAAAAACTAAATACACCCCATGATTCAGTAGCACTACCTTTATTACCTTTTGTGTTAAGCGTAATGAAAAGTGCTCTATAAATATAATTGCCATTTATCAGCAATGACTTGAAGTAATCGTTTTCTGTGTGACTTTGTCGGCCTCTTACATCATTGTGGAGGAATTTTGGCCCACTCCTTTTTACGGCACTGTTTCAGTTTATTGAGGTTTGTGGCACTTAATTTATGCACAGCATTTCAGTCAAGTTGAGGTCTGGACTTTGACTGGGTCATTTTTTTTTATTTTTTTTTCAGCCATTCTGTTGTAGATTTGCTGATGTGCTTGGGATTGTTGTCCTCTTAACCCGATTTGGGCCAAGCTTTAGCTGTCAGACAGATGGCCTCAGATTTGACTCTAGAATACTTTGGCATACAGAGGAGTTCATGGTCGACTCAATGACTGTAGGGTACTCAGGTCCAGTGGCTGCAAAACAAGCCCAAATCATCACCCCTCCACAATCGTGTTTGACAGTTGGTATGAGGTGTTTGTGCTGATATGCTGTGTTTGGTTTTCATCACATGTGGTGTTGTAAATTATGGCCAAACATCTCCACTTTGGTCTCATCTGTCTAAAGAACATTGTTCCAGAAGTCTTGTGGTTTGTTTAGATGCAACTGTGCAAAGCCAAGCTGTGCTGCCATGTTCTTTTTAGAGAGACAAGGCTTTCTGGGACATCCACTCCTGGGAAGATTGACAGCTGTCTTGAAGGTTTTCTGTATTAGCAGCCAGCAACTGGTCAACCTTTCATTTATTGGTTCCCACTCTAGCAAGGTCTTAACATTCTTTTGGGATACTATGATGCCAACACCGTATTTGTGATGGTCTTGGTACCGTGAGTATAGTATAACCGATTCGTCGTTCCTGTCTTCCAGCACCAGTCCAGCAGCATTCACTAATACCTAGTATGTCCAGTCTGTATCTTTTCATCTCACTAAGGACTTTAGATGCTTTAGATGATTACATGGTGCGTACATTCTGTGTTCCAATGTGGATCTTATGTTTTGGTCTGAGTAGATTGTCTGTCACACCTCTGACTTCCATAGGTAAGCTTTCATGAGAAGTGGTCATTCTGCTATGTAATTGGCTTGAATCCACATCAAGACCTTTATTGTTTTTGTTGTTGGCATCTGTTGCAGTTTCTGTAACAAGTCCAACCTCCAACCTGGAGGACCAGGTGCTGGGTTTCATCTGGCCTCTACCCCGAGACCTGCTCAGCTTGGTTAGACCTGCCAGGAGCTTACGCTCCAGCCGATATAGCTCTCAAGCGTCACTGAGACACACAAGCTTGCATGCAGTTAGTGGGGTTAGGTTAACTGGTGATTCTAGATTGCCCATACGTGTGAATGTGAGTGTGAATAGTTGTTTGTCTCTCTGTGTTAGCCCTGTGACAGGCTCACGACCTGTACAGGGTGTACCCTGCCTCTCACCCTATGACAGCTGGGATAGGCTCCAGCCCCCTTACATCCCTGAACAGGATAAGCAGAAGAGAATGGATGGATGGCTGATATCCTCTCAACTGCCAAACCAATACTTAAGTTTTTCCCCATGCACTGCTTCTTCAGCTTAGTGTTTCTTAAATCAATATTGATGCAGTCTAAAATGCCATGTTTTGATGTTCATCTGAGGTTGTATTTACCTAATTTACCTAAAACACAGAGCTGAAGGACTAGATCTTTTTCATTATGGCCTGATGCACAAAACCTTAGAATATAATAGATAAGGGTGTACTTCATTTTTACTGTGACTGTATTTATTGTAATGTATTTATTTATTTATATTTATTTTTTCTAGGAGCAGGTTAAGAATTGAGTTCAAATGCTGTCGAGCACAATGCCAGGACTGTTGTATGTTCATAACTGTTGACAAATTTTTCCATGGCCTCTTTTTTTACTGTAAATGGTTTAGGCAGTTGAAAGACACTTTGGACTCTGTACTCAAGGAGCGTGATTGCCTCAGTGAAGAGCTGAAATATCACAAAAAGGAGGCAGAGGATTTGCAGAAGTTAGCAAAATCACTGGGTGAAGAAAACACTTCGCTGGCATTGAACAAGGTATGTTTAAACCGTAGGACAGCAAACACCAGAATAGCTATTAGGCACCAGCGGTCCCTGGATAGAGGGCATTCATCTCCATAAAGACATTTTAAATCGCTTTCAGTTATGAAACACTTGTCAGATCTGTGCAGAATATATTTCAGATGGTTTTTCCCTTGTGTTGTTTACTTGCGCTGATCCTGTGTATTTTGCTTGCGGTCCCAGTCCCACCTCCCCATCTTCTGACTACTGTCCAGCCTCTCAGTGGTCAGTGGTTGTGGTGAGTTTCCACTGGTGTCTGGGTTCAAATACAGAAGCTTATCCTTGGCCATGTTCTGGCTGTGATCCTTTAAGTCAAATAAATACTGGGCACATTAATCTTACCTCTGATGATGACAGCTAATCAAGCGAGTAAACCTGCCATACTGAAACTTTGACCACTCACTCAGCAGTACAGGCTGGAAGACAAATCATTATAAGTTCCTTGTTCTATAGTGGAATAACACATGAGGGGATTTTCTTAAGTTAACTCTGTTATCTGTTTCCTGTTCACCCAGAACATGCTTGAGTTGACAGTAAAGAACAATACAGCTAAGTTGGTGACCCAAAAAAAGAAGCTATCTGAACTGAGGGCTGAGGTAGCTACCCTGCAGGAGGCCCTACAGCTTAAGGCTGTGGAGATCGAGCTACTGGAGAAGAAGGAGAAAATTAACCTGGTCACCATCCAGGCCAGTCAGGTAGAGATGGACAAACTGCAGAAAGTGCTCGCCATGCGCGAAAAGGAACTGAGGCATGTTAAACAACAAGCAAGCACCATAGTAGAAAAGCACCAAGAGCTGGAGGAGTTCTTCCATGAATCACTGGCTCACGTGAGGAAGGAGATCAAGGCCAGCAGGCTCCAATACAAAAAGGATGCACTGCAGAGTTATTGTAAGAGTTTTAGAGAAGCCACAGCAGGAAAGATAAAGTTCCCACCCATCCGCACCTTCCATAAAGGTCCTCACAGTACTAACTCTGTCTATTCAGACATGGAGGCAGCTGCGATGTGGTAGGTCTACTGTGTGTGTAACTTCATGATATTTGTAATTCCTTATGTTTACCTGTGCCAGTTCGCAGCCAATTTATTGGTCAGCAAAACCCTTCATGGTTCATATTCATTAAGTAAAGAAATTTACACAATAAAGGTTACAATAAATTTGGATTTTATCTGCTTCTCTTGAAGGACTCATCCACCAGGTGGTGAGGTTCAAATCTCCGAGCTGACTTGGGAGCAAAAGGAACAAGTGCTCCAGCTTCTCTTTGCTAAAATGAATGGATGCAGGGAAAGGTAATGAAGATGCAATTACTTGTTTATGTTTGACTTAGCAAAAGTCATGCTGGTCGCTTTGTTCACTCATTGACTTCATCCCGATTTTAATACATTCAAATCTTTTTGTGATCCCCCAAAATGAACTGAAACTGCTGCAACAATTAACTCTGAAGAACAAAGTGCAGTCGCACTGTGCAGTGGTTCAGGCAGAATTTCTGCTGACTCCTCCCTCTTTTTAATGTCTTAAACAGCCATTTTCTCAGCAGAAGAGGATACCATAAAACATCAGTTAGGCTTTGACCAATTTTCTTTTCCATCCAGCTGCTTAAAAAGAATGAAGAAAGAGTCTGGGCACAATAGTAAAAATAGGCCCAGGCCACAGAGTCGTGTGCTTGGAAACAAACATCTGGTCACGTCGATTTGCTTTCAGCCTATTGGCCTGTCTTCACGTGCACTCGCAGTTTATTTTGTTCTTTGAACACTTGTGGTCAGAGAGCAGCTGGTAACATGATTTTCAGAAAGGAGTGTGCAGGGGATCTGGATGTATAGGAGCAAGGCTGGCATGAGGAGAAGTACATTCACGTTAACCTTGGTCTGGCAGCTAGTCCAGCAGAATAACACAGAGCATTTGGCAGCTGAAGGAGTCACTTTGCAGCATCCAAATCCATGCGCATTGTATTGACCCAGAATAACCTCTTCTCTAGACAGGCTGGAGGCCTCAGTGAAAAGACACCACTGTGCTAAAACATGACTTTTCACTGTGGGGCTCTGTATTTAAATGCAACTCTGCATTTTCCTGACAGCAAAGTCAGCCCACAGGTGGCTCTGCCGGCCTCCTCTGAGAAGAGCTCTATGGACAGTGATGCAGCCGGGTAAGATGCTGAAGGAATGTACGAGAATAAAAACTGTACCTCATCCTTGCAATTAAGAAGCCCTTTAAGATTTATTGGTCCCCACATTCCATGTTTAGCCAAAAAAGCAGTGGCTGTGAGAACATGAGTGCCTACATATGATTTATCAAGGCAGTGGCATGATGATTTTCTTCCAGAATTAGAGAGGACCTGTCCCCAGCGACCATCAGCACCCCGGCGCCATCAGAGTCCACGCTGCCCTCACAACCAGCCAGCCAGCCAGATATACACACCACATGACCTCCAAGTGTCCTCTGCGTTTCACATTAAACTCTGTTTGCGCATTTCCTCAAGAGTGTCATTTGTAGAATATAAGATGTTTGTTCAAAATATCTTACCGTGTGCGCGGTGTGACTTGTGAGTACTTTTGTTCATTCTGTCAAAATCCACAGACAGGATTGTTGTTCCTTAGTTAAAAAAAATTATTTGTGACTACAGAGTGCTGATAAGAAAATATGTTCCAGATGATATGTGAAAGAAGTCGGTGCTTTTCAGTATGCTCACCTCTCCTCGTTACCTTCACTGGCATCTTTTCCTTGCGTATTAGCGCCTTCCAGCAAGGATGCGAGTGAACAAAGTAGCGTCAGTCTTACGATGTGCTGAACTGCTGGATCGCCACATCAACATGTCAAACTGACAGGTACAAATGTCCACATTAAATGCAGCAGCTGTGTAAAAATGGGTTTATGTTATTATTCAACAGTCAGGGTGCAACCTTGACAGGCCGCTAGCCAACAGTGTACCCTGACTATGCAGTTGTGGACACAGTTGCCTCACAGCAAGAAGGTTCTGGGTTTGAACCCGGGGCCTTTTCTTTGTGTAGTCTGTATGTTCTCCCTGTGCCTCTGTAGGGTCTCTCTGCTTACTCCGGTTTCCTCCCACAGTCCAAAGACGTGCATGTTTGGTTACCTGGTGATCATAATTTGCATGTAAGTGTGGATGTGAGTGTGTGGTTTTGTGGCCTTCAAACTGTCCAGGCTGCCACCTTTCACCACCCTCCAACATCAAGTATAGTAATTGGTTAAGAAAATGGATGGATACATTTTAAGTATTTGGGGGGCTTTTTAGCCTTTACTATGATAGGATGGTTAAGAGTGGACAGGAAAGCTGAGACCAGGGGAAGGTGTGCAGCAAATGTCCCAGGGCTGATTTAAATGCAGGCCTCTCCAAAAGCCTTACGGCCAACCCGGTGAGCTATAGTGGAGTTTCTCACTCTTAGATCCTCTAGAGGCCAACTCTCTGCTGCTCTCCTGGAGGTGCAGTTAAAGAACAGGAAGATCCTTCATTGTGGCAGAGGGGAAAAGATTTCCAGGTAATGGGAGGAGAGAGGTTTAAGAAAGCATAATCAAAAGAACCCAGTTTTCATTTCTGTGAATTATACACACACGCCACACTGCAGGTACACAAAGGTTTCAGCCAGTGTTGTATTTTAGGAAATGACATTGATCCTGTAGTGTTGCTCGTCTGTACAGATCTTTTGTATTGGCATAGTGTTGGACCTTTACACAATATACACATCTAACATAAAGTCTTCCAATATGGGTATAATATATTTATAACTTGTATTTATGAACTATTCACAGTTTTGCATGTGATAGTGGAGCATTTGACAACTACTGGTTTACAAGAGTGATCAGCAGTGACTGGTTGGAGTATTTAGCGTCCCATAGTGGGCATGGTAACTGCAGGACTTTTTAAGGTGGCATCTTCAGCCTTCCATTGTGCAGTGACAGTTTTGATCTGTGTGTAGAACTGGATGCCCTGAAGAACAAAAATAAAAATATTTACGTCAAATTTGAAGGCGGCTGCAGCTGTGTTTTTCCTTATAGGTCTAACAATAGGATACATTTGTTTATTTGCCACTCACTTGCTTGCCGTAGAAGTTCATGTCCCCTCTGAAGGATCCTCGAGCCAGTGAAGGAGAACATTGGCAGCGGTACAGGGATTGGAACATTGACTCCCACCTGCAGAAAACAAGCATTGTCCCTTTCATTTCCATAAGTGTAAGGTTTGTACAACAATTCCCTCAAGTCCCAAATTGCTAGGATGAGTGTGATGCAGCTGATGAGAGATGTGGTACGTCCGTGCTGTTTACAAAACAAGCTTACATGATCACACCAAACACAGCTAAACCTGTGGCTTTTATTTGATGTGTGAAAGCAAAGTATGCTCTTACGAAAGGGAGGAAAACAACAACAACAACAAAAAAGTTTTGTTGTGAAAGCAATAAGAGGCACGGAATGGTTGGTTTAGTGTTTTAAACAACGGGAATAAGTTTGGATACTTGGGCCTTCTGGCGATGGTGCATGGGAAAAGAAAAAAAGGAAAGAAAAGTAGATGTTTGTTGCATGGAGGTTTGGAGACGAGTCCAGCACATGGCCTGCACAGCATTCCCCGACATGTGAACAGCAAACACAGGGCATAACTAGGCTCCACAGGCAAACAAACAGGTTGGCCGTGTTATTGCTTAACCGTTAAACACCGAGGAATCCCTTTTGACATTTAATTTTAAGAATCCCCCCCCCACCCTTCCTGAATGCTACCTGGAAAATGTTTCCATATATCCCCATTTCTATTTAACAGGAACATATTTGCTGTTGCTATTTGCAATCTTGGTGGGTGTGGAAATGGAGGGAAAGGGGTTGCTGAAGGTGTGTACTTTAGGTCAGGAGGCAAATAAGGACATGCTTGACATGGAAAATCATTGTTTTTTTAATGTGTGAAGGTTTTTGAACAGCAATATGATGTTCTCCCTGCTTGAGATGCTGTATAAAAAGAACAGAGCGATGTGAATGTCCCCTTTCTCCTTTGTACAGGTACATATTTGGAAGCAGTGGCCACTCACCTGGCCCACATCCACCTCGTGAGTATATTTGCGTGCAGTAGCACCATTTGTGGTGAAGATTGCTGTACCATTGCCATAGGGATTCTGGTTAACTAAACTGATTGCATCATCCAGAGAGTCTGCCTCCAGAACAACCAGCACAGGCCCAAAGATCTCCTCAGTGTAGCACTTCATCTGAGGCTGTAAGAGCACAAAAGAGAACACTTTGACTGACAGAAGACATCTTTATGTGATGCAAATACTTTTAAGACACAAAGCCACATACTGTGACGTTGCTGAGGATGGTAGGTCCAACAAAGTTGCCAGTCTCGTAACCCTTGACCTTAATACTTCGGCCATCCAGGAGCAGCTTTGCTCCCTCATCCACACCACTCTGGATCAGACTGCAGACTCTCTTCTTGGCTTGGGGAGAGATCAGAGGGCCTAGATCTGCACCAGGCTGGTCTCCTAGCAGGGCCCCAAAAAACAAACAGCTATAAGGTTACATGTTATGTCACTTGACGGATGGGAACAAAGCAAGGGCACTGACATTTCTTTGGCCACAAGTTCAGAAAAGCCAGGACAAGGGGCACTCTGAGGCACTCCCTGTAAAATGGATACTTGTGGGATTCCTGTGCACTGTACAAATTCAACTTCATATTGCTGTAAACAGGCGGAATCATTCTTCATTTTACTTCACATCAACTTCTTTTCTTGAAGGATTTGATGCTCTAAACCGCTATTTAGGCCTGGGCCACAGATCTGGCCACAAATTTGCAGCATGGCTGACTCAACAAGCCCAGCTGACTCCCAATGTGAAGTTACAACAGGCCATAAGGCGAGAGGTGAGGTTAGGGCGGTGTGGGTGGCCCTGAGATGACTAACAACCAAAGGACCTTGGGGGAACGGGCTCAGGAGCGACAGAGGTATAGGGCGGGGTGACGGGGCGTGGTACCTGCATTCACGCGCAGAACCTTGGCACGCTCCACCAGCTCCGGCAGCCAGCTCCGCGCCTCGCCCACCAGTACGGCTGTGGACAGAGCCATGCAGCGTTGTCCAGCTGCCCCGAACGCTGCACCCACAAGCTGGTTCAGAGTGTTCTCCTTGTTGGCATCGGGCATCACCACACCATGGTTCTTGGCTCCCTAAAGTACACAAGAAGTGGTTAGCCTTCTGCCGTTTGATCTCCACATTACAGCAACTGGTTAGTTACGAGCAGGGACATAAAATTATGGAATTAGATTAGAAACAAACGACCTACAAATTTCACATTGTAAACTTGTTCCACATTTCAGTCCACGTGAGAGGATGGAAAGTTTCCAGTTCACAATCTGGCCTTTTAAATGTGATGCACAGCTGCAGTATGGTTTGCACATGCACTCACTCAGTAACACTGATCAACACAAACAAGAATCTGTGGGATGATGGTGCCACCTTCTGGACATTTACAGCAAATGTCAGATATTAAAACATTTGACACTCACCATGTTGGACTGGACCCTCTTGCCATTTTTAGAGCCCCTCTCATAAATATATTCCCCTGCTTGATTTGAGCCAACAAAGCTGATTGCCTTGATGGCTGGATGGTCACAGATGAAATTCACAGCTGTAAGAGAAAGATAGTTCCAGAGCTGTATTACTTTGTTAATCAGCCGCAATCATTAAATATAAGTGTTGGTGCATGAAAATAAATACTGAAGAAAGTCAGTTCGCATGTCATTACTGTTCATGATTTACAGCAAATGCAGTTATGTTTACTTTTATACAGATCAATTTACCATATCTGGCAAAAGGGCCACCAGCACTCACCGTCGTGTTGACCGTGGATGACGTTGAGCGTTCCATCTGGAGCGCCGGCGTCCTGCAGCATCTTAGCCAGCAGCATAGCACATGTTGGCACGCGTTCCGAAGGCTTCAGCAGGTACGTGTTGCCACATACCATGCCCATAGGGAACATCCACAGGGGGATCATGGCGGGGAAGTTAAAGGGGGTGATGCCAGCACACACCCCGAGGGGAAGGCGATAGGTGTGAGTGTCCATGTCTTTGGTGATGGAGGGCAGGGTTTCCCCGAGCATCAGGGAGGTGATGCTGCAGGTGTGCTCCACCACCTCTGCAAAGAAGTATGAACCATCAAATCAGGCAACACTTAAGTTTATCAAGCAATGAAAGGATGACTGGTATATTTATCATTTGAATCAGCACATGAGAGGAATAACAGGTTTCCAACTAAACCATGTCAAATCACTGAACAATAGCTGGGTTGGAGTAAAGAATTTTTATCGGGGGCAACCTCGTTAGCTTACATGGTACTAAACACTCATGTCTATATTGTCCCAGGCCAATTGCTGCATGTTGTTCACTATCAAAGAAAGGCCTAAAATGGCAAAAATGAATCTTACAAAGAAGTATGCGGTCAACAATCATAAAATAAACCACCCTCTGTTCTGCCTGTCCCAGATACATGCATTAACAGTTTTTGTAAATGAAGAAAGAGCTGCAAAAAAATGCAAATATTTTACCAGCTGCCCCCCCCCCCAAAAAAAGGTATCTGTGCACTTGTGTGTCAGATAAACTTACGCAATCCTCTGAACACATCTCCCTCTGCATCTGCAAGGGTCTTCCCCTGTTCCACTGTGATGGACTTGGCAAGTTCTTTCTGAAAAACAAGAAGATGCTTATATCAACCCCCTGTTACCAGCTATATAACCTGAAGTAAAGTTTCACTCAGAAATGTAAATGGCAGGTTGGAACTACAGTGGAAAGACTTTAAAAAGTGTTGTCTATCCATCCAACCATTTTCACAGTCACAGTGGGGCTGGATCCAAGCTGTCACAGGGTGAGAGGCGGGATAAACTCTGAAGAAGTCGCCAGTCGATTGCAGGGCTAAGACAGAGACAGACAACTGTTCACGGCCAATTTAGAATATTCATATCTCTGGACTGTGAGAGGAAGCCAGAGTACCAGGGGAGAAGCTAAACACATGGAGAACATGTAGACTCAACACAGAAAGACTCCAGACGGCCGGTGGATTCAAACCAAAGACCTTCTTCCTGTGACGCAACAGTGCTAACCACCGTCCCACCAGGCTGCCACGGTGTCTTAATTTATTAATCAAACCAACCTGAACAGGTTTTTACTTTCCATACAGTGACTTACAATATTGTCCTTGATAAGCTGCTGGTAGCGCAGAAAAATCTGCTGTCGAGCCAAGATGGAGGTCTCGGACCAGGAGCGAAAGGCTCTGGAGCATGAGTCTACTGCAGCCAGCGTCTCCTCCTGGGTGGCTTTGGGCACGCGGGCGATCACCTCATTGGTGGCCTGTGGAAGTTTTTAAAAAAGAAAAAAGAAAAAAAAGTGGTGATCATTAATATGCTAGAGATTCATTTTTACACTAAAACAAGTGCTAAATTATACTGTGAATCTGCTCATTCAACAAAGCTGAATCTAAACGTTAACATAAGCAAGCAAGCCAGCTATCAAACCTGAGAGGCCTCCGCTACGACAGTATATACCCAACTCATCTAATCGTGTAGATGTTGCCAAGAAATATTGCATTAGTAGTTCAGGCAAGAGGAAACACTTACAGGATTGTGAATATCCAGCCATTCTGAAGACTTGGATTCAACAAACTTCCCATCAATAAACAGCTTGGTGGTGGGCTGTGAGGAAAGACATCTGCATTTACTCGGTGGGTTGATTATCTCTGAATGATATTTCGGATCAAATGTGTTACCACATTAAAAATTACAGACAACCACTCACTACTGAGGAGGAGTAGCACAGGCGGCTGACTCGAAATGGAACCTGGGAAAGAAGCACAGCAGGGGGTCAAATCATCAAATGCAGTAAATACTGTAGTATTTATCTATTCATAAAGTACGATGGGAAGTTTGTTTTGCATATTTTGTAGCATGAATGGCACTCAACCAGCTGGTGCCAGCTGCAGCCTGCTGGCCGATTAGATTAATGTGCAACTACTGAGTGTGGTGTTGTGAAAGGGGGACAAAGTCAAGAATGAATGCAGTCCAGCCTGCAGGTGCACGGTTAGATTTCTTTTCACTTAAATGCGACTGCACTGAACAGATGTAGAACAACTTTCTGCATGTTATAAATCAGCTTCGAAGGCATAATTTTGAATGATTAATTTTTTAAATGCTAAGATCTTTGAACTGAAAGCCGTTAACCCCAGTCTGTAAAGTAATGTGTTCACATAGTTCCTGCAGGACACTGTGTCAACAATCTAACCTGACCACCTGCACCTGAGATGAGTTTTAAAGCGTTAAATCTCACCTTCGTCCTGAGTGCTGATCTTAGAGCTGTTGACGCCATGCTGGGATATTACGTGCTAGGCCGAACTGATTTGACCCACTCGGCAGGTGGGTCAGCAGAAGAGCACATTCAGCTTTCCACCTGTGGGCGGGCTCCGTGGAAATCCGAGGCTTCCTATACGTTCCAAATTCGCACGTCCATTATTAGCGCAACGTGATTGGCCAATCCGGAGCGCCTTCTGTCCAATCACGAGTCGAGTTTTTGGATCAACCCGCCTTAGCCTCGGAAGTCTATTGACTATTGGCCAATAAAACAAGTCAGCCCCCAATTTGCCAGGAAATGTGTTCCAGCAGAGCTGTATCCACATGCGATGTTCACCAAAGTGGAACTTTGCTGTGAATTGTTTGTGATCTATCAAGAGTGGCTAATCCTAAAGACTAAAGTGTTATCACAGCCACGACAATGCGCCTGTCGTTAGTTTGCCTCGCTAAGGTACTGCAATATCACTGTTACTGCTGGCCGTATGCGAAGTATCTGTGCATCAGCTGGTTAATTTGAACCATATGAAGCCCCAAATGCTGCTTAGTCATGGACCAAAGAGTAGGTAGGAGGGAGTTTAGGGAGCACACCCTATTGGCTGCTCAAAGTGGATGAGATTTGGTTAAAAAAAAACATACTTGCAGTAGCTGAGCCAGTCTAGTCGAGGGAAATCTATGTGAACTATGGCAACCCAGACCAAGGTGAACCCAGTGTATAAGACTACAAACCATAACTGGCTTTAATTTTAAACTGACTATTTTCTGTTTTCTATGCAGCCCATACTTCATGGATACTTCAGAAGCTCCTGCTCCTGGAGGGTTCGCATTGGTAAGTCATGCCTTAGGATTATTCTGCTTACTTATTACAGAAATATCTTATTACTAAGATAATTTACTTTTCTGTGCACCAGCTTTTGCTCTGAAAGGTGTTGACTATGACCAGGTTCCAGTCAATCTGATCAAAGATGGAGGGCAGCAGGTACAGTGTGCAAATACACTCGATCCATATGAAAGCAAACATGACAGTTTCTGATTATTTGCCTAGGAAAGTCATTATATATCATGCTGAAATAATATGAAGTGTCTTAACATAGTGCTGCCTTAAATGAACAATAGATTCATGCATGTTTTGAAATCATGTGCTAGTCTGATAACGGTTCTCTCTGTGCCAAAGCTTACAGAGGACTACAGAGCACTAAACCCCATGCAACAAGTGCCTGCAGTGGAAATTGATGGCATCAATCTCTCTCAGTCAGTGAGTCTGCTTTCATATCATCATAATATAATTATCTTTTTTTATTACGTATACCAACAGTGTTTTTTTTTCCCCCTCATTTAGTTGGCAGTGATCCAATACATTGATGAGACGAGACCTGGACCTCGTCTTCTTCCAGCAGACCCAAAGGCACGCGCCCAGGTCAGGATGATAAGTGACCTCATTGCCTCGGGCATACAACCCCTGCAGGTGAGCAGAACACATGAAACTATGAAAACTTCAGTTCAAATCTCTATTCTGGTTTACAAAAAATTAAGGCCTGCATGTCACCGACAACCTGCAAAACCAGTACCTTTATCTTTATTTATTCTTGGATGTTTCAGAATTTGTATGTAATCCAGAAAATAGGAGCAGAGAAAATGCAGTGGGCTCAGCACTTCATTGACCGTGGTTTTCAAGGTAGGTGGAAGCCTGTCTTCTGTAGCAGGGGTGTCAAACTCATTTTTAGGTCATGGGCCACATTCAGACCAAAAGCCTTTCACCTTCCCTTTGTTTTAATGTAAATAAGGATAAGTGCATTCTTACAAAGCATGACTCCTCAGCTTAACCATCTTATTTCACTGTAACGTCAGAAGCATGGAGGCTTTTAAAATTGACTATGTTATAAAATACAGTAAAAATACAGAAACAAACTTCTAAATTTTCTGTTCTAATATTTACACTTTCCAAAGTCATTCAGTGGGCGAAACAGTTCTGGCCCACAGGCCCTATGTTTGACACCCCTGCCCTATACATTGGAATTATTTTCATCACAAGGCAAATTTTCTAAATTGATTTACATGCTCATGTCACTATCCCCCAGCTCTCGAGCCAATTCTGAAGCAAACTGCAGGGAAATACTGTGTAGGCGATGAGGTAAGATCATGAAAGTCATATAGCAGCTGGGTGAGTTACAGCACGGTGTTTTGTTTTGTTTTTAATCTTACTTTCTGCTTCTCTTTTAGATTTCCATGGCAGACATCTGTCTGGTCCCACAAGTCTACAATGCAGAGAGGTATGCTATGAGACATTTCATAAAAACTGCAATAAAAGTGCCACTTTAATACAAACGGTTCTCCACAAAATCAAATTTACATATTTTCCCTCTGGCATGTAGTGCTATTTTTATATTAGTGCACTCTACCTTGTTTTGTGTGAGCTGACCAGAATTGGAGATATGGCTCCGGCAATGCCTGCCTTCTTTTAAATATAATGGAACCAGTTGGCACTAGCTTTGTGGCACTCAAAGCACCAAAAACTGCTGGAAAGAGATGCTGAGCTTTCACATACATTTAAAGCTTAGCCGCAGCAGCAGCAGCATCTCTTTCCAGATACCAGGACCCTGGTTAATAAATAAATCCACCAGCCTTGCTGTGCACTATTCCACGTAGGAACTAATTTTTGTCTATCGTCTGCATCCACCAACCAAAGAAAGTATGTAGTTAGCATTACAGCTCAGCCAGGACAAGTATTATCATTGTTTGCATCAAGAGGCATGAGCACAGCCTATACAGAGAAGCATCACCACTGTGCTTTAAATCTCTACAGGTTCAAAGTGGACGTCGGGAAGTATCCAACCATCAAAAGGTTAAATGAAACCTTACTTGAGATTGAAGCTTTCCAAGTGAGCCACCCATCACGCCAACCGGATACACCTGCTGATCTACGTGCTTGAAATGACATCTCAGTTGCTTTGTACAGTGTTAAATAAAATGCTTCAAAAGCCACTGTTCCAGTGCAGTTACTTTAAACAAGAAAACTTCAAGTTAAAAAAAAAAACAACAAAACATTTATTAGTATTTTAGCATGAAATTGAACTTTGACTTTAATTTGCCCTTAAATTCATACAGACCCATGGAGAAGTGGTGAAGGGCAATAATGTAAAACATGCTGCTCAGATATTTGCTATGCAAAGTGGAACATTGCCTGTATAGTGATTACTAAAGGCTCATACAATAAACAAAAAGGATCACAGTAAACACACACACACACAAAAAAAATGAGAGAAAAAACAGCAGAATTACTCCTCCAGACAAAATGCTCTTTTCTCACTTCAGATCACATCATTTGTCAACAGGAATCTCCACTGTGCATCTGACTGTGTCGTTGTAGAAAGAGCCGGAGCAGTCTGAGCCACCAAATACCAGCAGTGCACACTGGATTTTGACGTTTTTACCCTGTCCATGTGTCTCTGTGTCTCTTAGGATAGTGCTGCCCAAAAGTATCATGCTGTGTCCAGCACGAGGCTTGGAGCAAAGCAGCGGACATGCCAGTGAACTCCACATATTGGTATCTGACGGAGAAAAGAAAGGATGCTTGATCCAAAGCAGCTGATCTCATTCCCACTGATGCTTAGTGCCAAAAGACAACACTGACCCAAACTGGAACACACACTGTATTTTTAAATGTCAAAACACTGGAATTAAGTACTCACCTGTATTAAAGACGTGTACATCCTGCAGAACTCCGATTGCACTG
This sequence comes from Pterophyllum scalare, assembly GCA_024447675.2. Taxonomy (NCBI): domain Eukaryota; kingdom Metazoa; phylum Chordata; class Actinopteri; order Cichliformes; family Cichlidae; genus Pterophyllum; species Pterophyllum scalare. The sequence goes on along the minus strand of JAMQGT020015290.1, from coordinate 123,250 downwards.
CAGCCTCCACTGACTAAAATCTTGTTGTCTGAAACTGGGAGTGCTGCATGAAATCTGTCCATTTAAATATAAGGGGGGGGGGTTCCCAGCTGTACCATTATTATAGTCAGTCTTTACTATTTTTAAATATGTATTATGTTCAGTTAAAAGAAAAGAGGAACTCAAGCACTGCCCAGAGACAGAATAATCTCACTTTGATACATTTATTGTTAAACTACATTAAATCCAAAAGTCGTTCTCTCTTTCTGAGATACCCAAGGATACTAAAACCAGATGGCTACATGGATGACATTTATCAAGGTTGATTAGTTTACTCACCCCCGAGGCAGTGGTGGCATGTTCCCACTCTTCACAGCTGTGTACTCCATGAATCCTTCACTCAGTAGGGAAAACGTAAACATCAGTGCAATCCTGGTCACTCAGTTTCTATCTAAGGTAGTCAGTGAATCATCATCTTACCCAGATCTAACACATGGAGGTCATTAAAGTAGGCAGCAGTCTTGCGTCCACCAAATATGACCAACTTCTGAGACAGAAGTGTAGCTGTGTGCCTGTTTAAAAAGCAGGGAATTAGCATTCAGGAAAATTAAGATGGCATTTAGGGTAAAGTAAGTTTATCTAAGACTGACCCAAACCGAGGCAGAGGTCTGTCCCCCTCCACAATGGGCTGGTACCAGAGTTCAAACTCTGGGTTGAAGATGTATAGAGCATTACTGCAGGATTTATCCCCTGAAGAATGGCTTGACTGAACTCCACCAAAGACAAAAAGCTCTTTTTTGTAAAAGGCTGCAGAGTGATATGCCAAATTTGGAACATTCCCTTTTGCCTTAAGGACAGAAAATATCCACAAATACAGCAATAAAAACACAAGTAAATAGCCTATTTCATTCACACATGCATGCTCTCCAGGAATGTGCAAGCACAAAATGTTAATAACAAACCCACATTGACAAGCTTCCACTTCCAGGTCAGAGTATTAAGGATGTACAGCTCTGTGTAACGCTGACCCTCCCTCAGGCCACCGTAAACAAAGACTGCTTTAGAGTCTGGGTCATAGGTTGCACTGTGTCCTCGGGCACATGGTGGTTCAGGTCCAGAAGCAGAGGAGTTCATTGGAAACCAGAAATCACTGTCTGAAAAGAGGTCAGGTAAAGATTAAGTACAAATGCTTCCTCCACTGCTGTCACACACCTTCAGTCTGAGGCCTTCATTTCATCCAATGAAATGGATATAGACAACTGATATACACTCATCAAAAAAAATTAAAGAAACACTTTGAAAACTCATGCTGTATATCAGGTATTCAGCCTGAAAATGAGAGTAAAGAAATGAAGCTGCAAGTTAGTCCATTTTGCTAAAAATTTAATTGCAACAACTCATACTCAGCAGTTCTGGACCAGGGCATCACTGACCAGGTGATGACCTGGTCCAGATCTGTTCTATTGGTTTTAGGTCAGGTGAGTGTGGGGGCCAGTCAGTGGTATGAATTCCTTCATCCTCCAGGAACTGCCTGCATACTATCACCACATGAGGCCAGGCACTGTCATGCACCAGGTGGAACCACTGCACTAGTGTAGGGTCTGATAGTGGGTCATCCTGATACCTAATGGCAGTCAGGGTACCGTTGCATAGCCTGTAGAGGTCTATAAACACTTCCATGGATAGGCCTCCCCAGACCATCACTGACCCACCACCAAACAGGTCATGCTGAACGATGTTACAGGCAGAGTATTCTCCATAGCTTCTCCAGATGTACTCAGGGTGAACCTGCTCTCATCTGTGAAAAGCACAGGGCACCAGTGGTGGACCTGCCAATTCTGGTATTCTATGGCAAATGCCAATCGGGCTCCACAGTGCTGGGCAGTGAGCACAGGATCCACTAGAGGACATCAGTCCATCAGTCACCCTCATAAAGTCAGTTTATGATTGTTTGGTCAAAGACCTCTTTAGGGTCCAGGTATCGCCTCATGCACAAATACATGCCTCATGCTGCCAGTAGTGACACTGACTCTAGCCAAATGCAAAACTAGTGAAAAAACTGAAAAGATGAGGGGGAAAATGTCAGTGGCCTCCACCTGTAAAAGTATTCCTGCTTTCATTTACACCAAAGCAGCTGAAACTGAATAACAACCTCCTCTGCTACTTAACTGACCGGCTCAATATCCCAGAAGTCTGAATGACTTGATGCTACATTGATTAAAGTGTTCCTTTAATTATTTTTTCTTTTTTTGAGCAGTGTATGTGGCCAAACATTCAACAAACCCCACTGACCTAACTCGAGCTTCCACAAGGAGTCCTTGCAGTAGTTTTGCTCTGAAGTTTCCCCTCCGATGAGGATGGCAGTATCAGGGTCACTCAGACACACAGTATGGCACCAACGCTTTGACGGACAAGCTGAAACTAATCAGAAATCTTTGTCAAAGCCCATTGTGTGCAATCAGATGTAACCACAATAATGATAATAGAAAAATTGTCTCTGACTTCTTCTGTTCTCATTCTTTATGAGCACAGTTATTTCTTCTTGGCTGTTCAATCTGGATGACCTCATCTTCTTGGGGGTTGAAGCTTGGTCTATGTCCTCTGAGAGACTGTCCACATCCTCAGAGCTCCACCTGAGCTGGCCTCTCCTACTAATCACTGTACGCCTGGGTGTCTTTTCCTTCCAGTCACACAGAGCATACTGACCTGCATTAGTTATTGCCCTCACATGCACACATTTATACCTAAGCATAACACTCACTGTAGGCCACACTGGAGGTTTGTTCTCCACAGCGGCGTCACTGGTGTCAATGTTATTCACTTGGATCTCAGCAAAGCACATGCTGTCACCCAGGTGTGACGTCTCAGAAGTCATCTGTAAGGTTTTGTATTAACTGAACAATTAAGACACATCAAAACCAAAGTGGGGATTGCCACGGAACTATTTCAGCCCCATTTATCTCACCGTTTCATTTTCAGCACTTTGGTGTAATGTGGTGGAGGGATCTGTCACATCGTGCCCTTCTGGGAACAAGCATTTCCTTTGAACCAAAGGGGTACTGCTGAAGACACTGGAGTTCTCGTGTGGCTGGACAAGTCATTGCAAGAAACAAACCACTGTGCAATATCGGCCGCAAACAGGACTGTTTATACTGATGCTACAGATACAGCACAGCAACTCTGGGGATACTGGTAGGTTGACCAGGTGCCCCAGGTGTATGCGCAGCTCATCTCTTCACCGCACATATTGACACCATGCCTAACACTCTGATTTATAATGGAAATTACCGCAAAGAAATGAAACTTAACTGACAATAAATGTCATGAAGCTACTTATAATGGGGTGAAAATGGTAGACAGTGATTCTGGTTTGCAAGAGTTATTTTATAGTTTCACACAGGGGAGGAAACTAACATGTATCGTGAAGTTACACAGTATACCAGCCACACAAATGGCTCAAAATTGTTAGAATTGTGGCTCAAAAGAGCTGGGTTCATGGATGCATCCCTACTCAAACCCAAAAACTGATTAACAGCAGCTGGAACATTTTTAAGAATTACTGATGATAAAAAAAAGGGAAAAAAGGGGAATACAGGAGTAGAAAAAGTCCATCGGTATAAGAACAGACTTCAGTTTCCTCATATGTCCTTTGCGTGCTTTCACCTGTAGCCCGAATAGTTTGTGTGTGTGTTTTTTTTAAAGTGAGGATGCCTCTCACCATTAGTAAGATGTCCCACACATTTTCACACAAACATGAGATCCACGTGTTTGTTAGGATCTGATCACTCTCAATACATGCTTTGTTTTCCTTAATTTAAACCTCTCCTACCTGTCCGGACACTGTGAGCAAAATCTTGCCATAAACGCCCCTCCTGCCTCTCTCTGCAGCCACTGCGACGATCTCACTGCTCCAGTCGCCTTCCCAGGTCAGGCACCTGAGTTCAAAGAGATCTCAGCAAATCTACACGACCCTTTCCCCCCTTTCTCTTTTTGGACAAATACCTTGCGGCTACTTCACGTACCTAATTTCAGGGGACAGAGTGCCAATTTTCTGAGCTGGTACGTCTGCACTGACCAAAACCTCAACTGAGATGGTGGTCTCATTGTATTCCCACTGTCCGAGACCGAAGATGACCAGCTGTTTGGGAAGAGGCAACGGGATGTGGACCTGAAAGCGCCTTCGGTCAGATTTGCTGTGAGGAGTGAGTGCATATAGTGAATCTTAAAGTTCTTTTAACGCATGTGTTGTTGTTGTTTTATCAAACGACATACCTACTAAACTGGCGGGGGGCGTCACGCAGGGACCAAAGGACATAAAAACTCAGCCTCCCCATGTTGTTTCACTGACACTGCCGACAAAACAAGTTCCAAGTGTAGCCTACAAACAGCAAAACTCGGTGCAACCTGGATCTCCGGTGGGAACCTCCGATTGGCCGAGAGGGACTCGAGGCCGTTGTGAAAACGCACAGGTGAGAGGCCAAAGCAATTAAAGGATCAGCCTCGTGGTCCGCTACAGTCATTCAACGGTGGAGACACTGGTTCAAGCCCAGAGATTTTACTTCCCTTTTCTATGTGTTTCTGAATAAAAACAATCTTTGTCTCATTTTAACCAAAATTAAAGTTCCGCTTTAAGCAATTTACACACCAGATAAATGAAATGAATATTTATTTTAAAATTTCTATATTTTATGGGCACACAAATTTACTCAATCATATTTGTTCATAGCATCAGTGGTCCATTGACAACTTCTGATGCACTGATAGCAATATGAAACTAGGTTGGATGTTTAACATTCATCCAATCCAATTAATTTTATGTATTTATCTGAATGCAGGTCCCTTGACCCTTCTAGCTTCTTTCAGCCACAGGTGAGAGCGGAGCCACTTGAGTAAGAGATCCATCCTGGAAATGTGGCCACCATCTCTGTTACTACCTGCAGACACTTTATTAGGTACACATTGCTAGTACCAGGTTGGGCCCACTTTTGCCTTCAGAGCTGCTTTAATCCTTTCCAGGTGCTGGAAACATCCCTCAGAGATTTTGGTCCATTTTGACTTGATAGCATCACACAGTTGCTGCAGATTTGTCAGCTGCACATCAGTAATGCACCACATGCTCATGCTCAGGAAACCAGTTGGAGATGATTTGAGCTTTGTGATATAATGTGTTATCCTGCTGGAATCAGCCATCAGAAGATAGATACACTGTGGTCATAAAGGGATGGACATGATCAGCAACAATACTCAGGTATGCTGTGGTGGTTAAGTGTATTCATTTGGTACTAAAGGGCCCAGAATGTGCCAAGAAAAACTCCTCCACACAATTTCAGCACCAGCAGCCTGAAATGTTGATACAGGGCAGGTTGGATCCATGCTTTCATGTTGTTTACACCAAATTCTGACCCTGCCATCTAAGTGCCGCAGCAGAAATTGAGACTCATCAGACCAGACAACAATTTTTCAATTTTCTATTGTCCAATTTTGGTGACCCGTGTGAACTGAAGCGTCAATCTCCTGTTCTTAGCTAATAGGAGTGGATTAAGTTGCTGCAGCCTATCTGCTTCAAGGTTTGACATGTTTTGAGGTGCTCTTCTGCATACCTCAGTTGTAAGGAGTGGTTATTTGATTTACTATTGCCTTCCTATTAGCTTAAAGCAGGCTGGCCATTCTCCAAGGAATTTCACCCAGACTGCCACTCATGGGATATTTTTCTCTTTTTCGGACCATTCTCTGTAAACCCAGATGTTTGTGTGAGAAAATCCCAGCAGATCAGCCTGTCTGGCACCAGCATTCAAAGTCATTTAAATCACCTTTCTTCCCCATTCTGACACTCTGAACTTTAAGCAGGTCTTTATGACCATGTCTACATGCCTAAATGCATTGAGCTGCTGGCATGTGATTGTCTGGTTAGGTATTTGCATTAAAAAGCAGTTGAACAGGTGCATCTAACAAAGTGGCCAGTAAGTGTAGTTTGTTAACTTCTAAATATATCTGGTCAGTTCTGGAGCTCTATGGTGTTAATGTAGGGTTGTATTATATTGCTTTATTACTCCGTTCCCCGCAGGAGCAGCATGTCGGAGGCGACAATGCTAAAAAAACACCTTTTTAATAACACACCACCACTTGCAATCTAAAAAAAATGCCCCTGATTCTTACTTTATAAGACTTGAGCTGTTGTAGTATTTTGAATAAGAATAAATAATTTTCAGGTCAGGTATTTTGATTTTTAGAAATCCACTAAAGCACGAGCAAGACTGGTTGTATCTCAGGATTGTGAAGGGCCTTAAGGGAGAGCTGAAAATAAAACCTGGTTTCATCAGCATGTCTGTGTAACTATTACATCAATCCCCCAATGCTACAATTTAATGGAAACACAAGGGGCCACCCTGAAGTGCTTTCTAATCCTGGATGTGCAGCGAGACTGTTATCAAATGACGGAGGTCGTGGTTGAAATGCGCAGCGTCGGCTGGCATTTTTTTTCAAGCTGTCCAACAATCGCCTGCCATTCACACTGGTCTTATCTAACCCCCTCAATTAATCACAATGAGACAATACTCTCTTTATTGTGTAATACAAATTTCAGGATTTTATACCATCAGCATAACTTACAGTGTGGGTACAGTACAGCATCAGTTGTGTTACATTGTACTGTGTGCAATGTCAGCAGCCAGATCTGTGAAATCTTTGGACGAGTGAGTGAAATTATAAAAGGAATTAAACAAAAAAAAAAAAACTTCTTGGATAGACGTGCACAAAAAAAAAACAAAAAAAAAACTCTACCTCCAAACATAATGAAAGTGTGCAAGTCAAATGTAAATATTGATTTTTTTATTACATAAGAGCTTTATGTGATAAGGGATGGCTTTTATTTGTGTCATAAAAAGCACAGTCTGGTTACCACTTGCTTCAGTACATTCAACTTAATTCTTTTTTTTTTTGCCAACACACCACTGTGACAGCAGACATCTCTGTACTTATATAATATCCTCTGAATTATCACACGATTAGAGTCAATACAGACAAGGAAAAGAATAAGTTAGACTGCACGGCCGAATGATAAATACAGGTAACAGAGAGAGAGCAATAATAATAATAAAAAGGTGCACGAGCACACACACAAAAAAAACTTCTTTCTTTAGATCACAGCTGTTTTAACAGTTATACCTGTGCAGGTGTTCCCTGATCACTGCTACCATAGAAATGTTACAGGTGAAGACAATATATATTTTATGATGGGCACTTGATCAAATAGCACAGTGCACACATGGGAAAATGGCACATATGCAAGGCTTCTTCAAAGACATATTGGCAAGACACTAAAGCATTTGAAATCTGTGGGATTACAAACATAAATTCAACAAGTGGCAACACAAGCAGATGGTGATAAAAAATAGATATACCTATATTTATATATGTGTGTATTTTTTATTTTAGATTTTTATTTTTGCCCCGACCTTCTGCCACCAAGTATGGAATCAAAAATAGTTCATTGTTCTTAAGAGTAATGTTCTTCAGTAAATCATACATTCATAAGCAATAAATTGGCATCTCAGGCACTGTAATAAACCCTGTAGTAAAGAGTTTTATTTCGCCAAAGGGAGTAGGAGTTGTCAAACTTCAGGAGATAAGTGCCTTCACCTGGGAATTCGTGGCTCCCCCGTGCACGGACAGGTGGCTGTCCTGGCGGTACACGGGTAGTATTTCAGCCAGGTTAGAATTGGTTTGAGTTTTGGAGCCCTTCTCGACATCCCCGTTGCTGACGGGCCCTATAGAAATCACACGATCCACAAAGTCAACACACAGCGACTCGTAACCCCAGCAAGAGGAAAAGCATATTAAAAAACACAATTATGGTCACCAAGAGAGGCTTCGGCATCTGACCTTCAAGCTCCTCCTCTTCATCTTCATCATCGCTCGATTCACTGACGTGGACTGTGATGGACCGGCTCGTCACGGGGCTCCAGTCAAAATAGATGCCGAAGCCGATGTCGTAGCCATCTGTGGCAAACTCCCAGCACACTTTTGTGGCTTCAGGCACAGTGGGCACGTGGACCGTCATGATGTCGCCTCGGTACACTGTCACCATGCTGTCCTTCTCCGTTCGAAGCTTTGCCTTTAACTCTTTCACAGCGGCAGATGTCCAAGTTGTCGGGGGGTTCAGGGGTGGCATCTGGGCTGCCATTGGATGGAACACACAGCAGTGAGGTTAACAAGATATGACAGCAACGGTGCTAATTCACCCTGCTTATTTTCTGATGGCAGATTTACCATTTTAAAGCAAATGCTGTGCACGCACACTGCAATTAGCAGCATGTTTATGAACCCACAGAGGCGAGATCACTGTTGAACAAAGCAGCAGTCATGATGGCACACTGCAGGTCCTCACCTTTCATCTCAGCAGAGAGCTGACAGCTCCCTGCGCTGTTGTTCTCCTCGCCTCCTTCCCCCAGGGCCAACTCAGCAGGGACCTCTTCGTTACCCTCAATATGCACACACATCAGGGATATTATTGCAGACATGATCTTACGTTGTATGATTACTGATTACTGTTTACTGCAACTTGTTTACAGTTCACCTAACACACAGTATACCTACCTCAGAAAGATGTCCTGAATCCTCCTTGGTGTCATCCATACTATCTTTGGATTGAGTAAAGCTCTCTGAAAGATTTGTATTCTGCAGCCTGAAGTAAAGACAGAATCGAAATATTAAACGTATATAATATTAAAGATGCACATCAGTACGCTGCCATCTGTGCAGTCACTTTCTGCAGCAACAGGTTACCTGTCCAGTGGTCTGTTGTCACTCTGTTTGGCTGTGATTCCGGGGAAAGACGAGAAAGACAGTGATGACAGCCGTGACTGGAGCTGCGATGTAGCCTCTAATTTCTCCATGGCCGTCCTGAGAAGGCAAACACCTCCGTCTGCGTGGCCGCAAAGATTAAACCCCGCCCCTTACAACCACAGGGAGGGATACGGATGAAGCTATCCTCCTAGCGCAGGCTGGATAAACTAAACAAACTGCTGTTTCACATAATGAACCCCGACAACCACAGTATTTCCTTGCGATTTAATAGTTTAAGCAGTAAAGACGAACTGCGTTTTACACACGTGAGGAACTCTAGCTTCAATAACTAGGCTAGCCGTTAGCCGCTAGCTCGCATTAGCTACTCAGCGAGCAGCGAAAAGACAGCCAAAGCTGCGGACACAACAGCCATTAACTTATCTCACCACAATGTAGCGCCGATAATCTGATGTGATTTTAGTTTAATCAAACTCGGGACATGAGGAAAAACGCCTCCATATCCCCGCAGTCATGTGACGGGTCTCTCCACAGTGCAGCGGCTGCCGCTTGACAGGAAAAAAAATAGATTTTTGATACTTCCGTCTTTTCTGAGAAAATCAGCGAATCTGCATCCTTATCCTACTGCAGCTCCTCTGAGGATATTCACCGCTGCTTAGTGTTTAAATTAATCTTAAACGGTGTCGCAAAGCGAAATCATAAATACGAGTGAAAACAGCTTTATGTAATTTTTCTATTTCTCCCCCTTTAAGTTTTAAGTTTTTTTCTAATACAATACTGTGCAAAAGTCTTGCGCCACCCCTCTTTTCTTTATATTTTGCTAGGAAAATGGGGAATAGGTGCAGAGATTCGTTGAAACATCCGTAAAAATATATGCAAATACAATATATAAGGCAAGTGTGTGCAGTCCTAACAAGCTTGAAAGTCAATGTTTGGTATAACCACCTTTATTCTCCAGCACAGCTTGAACTCTCTGAGGCAGCATTTTTGTCATTTCTTTAAGTAGTCTTCAGGAATAGTTCTCCAGGCTTCTTAAAGGACATTCAAAGCTCTTCTTTGGATGTTGGCTGCATTTTGTTTCATTCTCTGTCAAGATGATCCCACACAGGTCCTGTCTCTGGGGAGCCCAATCCATGACTTATGGTGTTCCATTGTGTGTTTTTCTATCCAGGTATGCTTTTGATGCATTGGCAGTGTGTTTGGTACCTGATGGTGTTCCATCAGTTCTGCAGCCCCAAACCAAGACAGAGTCTCCGCCATGTTTTACAGACACTCACTGTTGTACCTCTTTCCCAACCTCCTTCATACATATTGACAATTTGAATCAAAATTTTTACATTTGGATTCATCAGACCTGTTGCCACTGATTATCAGTCCAGCTCTTGTGTAATTTGGCATACCTCAGCCTATTCTCCCTGTTTCCTGTTTTCTCTTCGACAGCCACCCTTCCATTGAGACCATTTCTGATGAGGCTTCAGTGAGCAGTAGCTGGATCAACTGAAGGCCTACCTGAAACACACAACCTGAGAGGTGCATACCTCAGGTCCTGTGTCAGGTCTTTGCTGAAATTCTTCCTGTTTCTCAAGGACTTTCATCCTTCAAGTTCATCTCCATGATGAACTCCACCTCCAAGTTCATCTACTGTAGAGTTTTGTTTTGTTTTTTTTTCAGGGCTGCCACTTCTTTTGTCTTCCACTTGTCTAGTTTCCTCAAATTTTTTAAGGACATGCTGCACACCATGTCAAGACATGCCAAGCTTTGTGCTAATAGTTCATTTGGAATCAACTTGTTGGTTTAAAAATACTATTTTATGCTGTCAAACTGTTTCATCTTTGACATTTTTTTGTACATTCAGCTAAAGAATAAATTATGTTTTTGCAACAGGCTGCCAGTAACAAAGTGCCTAAAGATACAATTTATAGTTGGTTTGTTGCTAAGTTGTCTGTTATGTGTAGACACAACAATGGTTCATTCAGAGGTATTGCTCAAGACCACTTTAATTTGAGAAGAAAGTCTGGATCCTTGAAAGCAAAACATAAAGCTTGAGACTTTTGCACAGTATTTGAAATAACTACATTTAACAAACTTTACTGAGTCCTTCATATTGCCAAATGATTTTCAAAACTGCAAATGTAACACAGTAATATAAGTTTTGCATTGGGAAGTATCGCCGATCAGCCACATGATTTAATCCAAGCAAAAACAGACTTTTATTTCATTTTAATTCTTTTTTATTGTTATTAAAGCTTCCAAGAGGTGATGCATGATCATATTTAATGAAAAGTTTTCAGCATATTACAGAATATAAAATGACTTTTTCTTGCACAGTTTACCTCTCATTGTAACTACACAAAGCATTAAAAAACAAAATATTTAAAATGAACACTAAACAGTAGCTAGGTATCAGAATCTTTGCGGAGTCCTTAATTCTACATAATGATTACTAAAATTGCTTGTGTAAGACAATAATACAAGTTTTACACTGATTAGCAGCATCATCAAAAACACCCACCTAAATGTTGTGAATGTACCCCCTGAGCCATGGTCAGGAGACCTCTGGAGGGGTCATATGTTGTCTGGCATAGAATAGTGGTTGCAGATCTTTGGGGCTGCAGGTTTGGGTCTCTGTCTATCAAGCTTGCTCCTACTTATCCCCTGCTTAATATGCTCAATAACTGAGAAGTTTTTGAGCGTGACAGGGTGCAGCGCCCTGCTGAGAGCAGTGCATGTGCCATGGGAGTGGTGGAACAGGTAGGTGTCAAAATAACATAACCTCACCTATCAGTGATTTTAATACTGTGGCTGAACAGTGTGTCATTTTGCTGGTGTCTCCGTCTGGGATCTATATGCTGCAGAGATGCACTGCTGCACAGATTTACTGATTGATAGAAAGCGCAGCAGCGGGGTTTCCTTAATCTGGGCATCCATAAGGGAAATCCAGGGAAAAGGCCTTTTTGGAATAAAGAAAATGTTAAAATATAGCATGATTATTTATTTATATGTCACATACTCTTGTTTTTTTTTTTAAAAAACCCAAACTACTTACTCATCTGAAAGAAGAGAAGATGCTTAAGAGGAACTGATGAAACTCTGCACCTTTAATTGCTCAGAGTTTGCCCATTTCTCCTTAAATATGAAGTTTATCAAGGAGAGAGCCTCACTGGATCCCAGATTGGCCGATGTGCAGATATTCAACAGGCTGTACAACACTGCACACACCCAGTTTAGACCCAGAGAAATGCCAATTACATATGGAGTCAAAAAGTACAAATTAGAAATAGAACTTGTAAATAATTAGTTCAACTGAAGCACATATTACATGCTTTCCCTCACATACGAAACAACATGAAAAGATGCTGAAGTGATGCACCTTTCACTGTGAGAGGGCACGATGCTTCTATCAGCAAAGGATCTGATAAACCTTTGGCCACACAAGGACAGGAATGCCAAACATCTGCATTGTCACAAGCAACAAAGTCATACTGTGGCTTCAGGATGTGGTCGTGCCCGAGAAGTTTAGCTAATCTGAGACAGAAATTCAAAAGACAGCGATTCATTCACTCAAAAAGGAAAAAAAAATATTGGTCCTAGGTGTGTCTGAATGTAGGCAGTACTGGGGGAGCAGGAACGGCAGAGGTGAAACTGTACACAAGGCAGTGCTTTGGAAGATTGGAGCGGAGATCAGCGCAGACGTTTGGGAGGTGAGAGGGCAGACAGCAAAGAAAGAGAACATCTGACCACGCTGCCAGTCTGCGATTGTCAAAGAAACATTCAACTTCTGTATGGACGGATCCCTCTGAAACACAGAACGTAAAAGGATCTTAACCATTACTTTTTTTCAGTACACACGGAAGTTTGCTCCAAGTGCAGCTGAGTTAAATCAACACATGCTTAATCATTAACTCATAAAGGGTCACCACCAACAACTCTGAACTGTTCACTGTCTTAAATGAACAGAATGAAAAAAGACTGACAAAAAAACTAATAAACTACATCTGCTCAAAAATGTATCTGTGTGAAATTTAAGCTGTAGTGATGTGACAGCCCTTCAGTTCACCCACTATCTGAAACAAGCAGTTTTAGCTTCTCATTCTTTAAGACCACGCTTCCTCTAAGCCTGCTTTCTTCGGATGGGCTGTCCCTTGCAAACAGGTCTGACCATATTTGGGCCCCCCTCTGATATGGAGCCAAGAACAGGAACCCCAGCATATGAGGCCCAATCTTTCGGCTCACAGGGATTATTTGAACACAGCTCATTATTTGATACTTTGACCATGTTTAATAGGAGCACCACCATTCTATGACAGAAAACAAGAGAGGATAATAGGTCCACTTTAAGAGTTTGTGACTCATGACATTTATCACAAAAAAATCAAAATCCATACATAGCATATGATAGTGAAGACAAATTCACTGCGCCACAAGCATTTTTCTCCAATTTGTGTGTGTGTGTGTATATATATATATACCTGTTAATTCTGGTCTTCTAGTGGAGATCTTAATATGTGAAGGTTTAATGTCGGTCTTTGATGGCAGAGCAGCTGTTTTCCCAGATGACCCATCCCAAGTATGCCCACACAGAGGTCACCATCTTCTCCCGGTGCCAGTGGCTTTCTGGTTTTAGACGCGCATCTTTTGATAGCACGTCTATAAAAGGAATACAACGGCTTAAAACTATACCTTATTCTCCCTGTATATGAATGTTACAATTTACTCCAGGGAGTCGATGAGTTCACACATGAAAGCGGCGTGCGCGCACCCGCAAAACGTCAGCCCAGCCGAGCGCGCACAGAGGTAAAGTAACTTCTTTTCGTCCTCAGTGAGTCTGCTCTCAAAAGAAAAGAGAACTCAGGTCTGCAGATATGTCCACCATCACCTAGTCTTAGATAGTATAAAAATTAGTAAAATATATATTTAAAAAATAACTCCTTAAAAATGGTGTTATAGTCTAAGTTCCTGAGTTTTACCACGAGATGACTGTGGCCTATTTCCATTGCTATGCCAACACCAACTTCTTTTTCAGCGGGGTTACACTTTCAAAATAAGAGTCCTTTGACAAATGACTGCACACTTGTCAGAATAAAATATGAAGCTAAAGCCGAAACAGGAGACTAAAGCAACCCTATACTCAAAAATGCCCACGAGGGTAAGAAAATGATCGACCAGCCAACCACACTCTAATGTGAATTTCAGTTTTTATTTCTCCTTCATGCTTTTAATACAAATTTATGAGACAACTGTACATTTATGTACAAGAAATAACACATAACCCAAGAAAAGTGAGCAAATAAAGAGTATGCAACACAACCTATCACATCAGACATCAATATACAAACATACACCCTTTTTAAAAAAAAAAATAAATAAAAAAAAATCAGTTGACCAGTACATTAAGACTTTACTTGTGGATCTTGAGTAGCTTCACTTTGTCAACAATTCAAAAATGTGAGCATGAGATTGTAAGAACAAAGCGGTTTTTAAATTTAAAGAGCAGCTTTTCAGGACAGCAGCTTTTGTGAAAATGATGCCACACTCAAATTGTGAAACCTTATAACAACTCTGGATAACCCTCCCATTGATCACCTGTTATAACCCTTCAACTCAGTTAAAAGTGCTGATTACACAGCTTTACAAGGATGCAACACTTGGCTTCTACATTTGTTCTCTCATATTTGCATGACATGTTGCTCATTAAGAATATCTACAGTAAATAACAAGGCCCACATACAGTACATCTTATATAAATTAAGGGTCATTACACCTATATTAGTGTTTGCTGCCACAAAGTAGGATAAGAGAACGCAACCGCACAATCTGTAAACAGCTATTTGAAAATGAAGCAGATGAAACAACCCATTTCTTCATAGTTATGCTTTTACATTTTAAATTGCACAGTCTCTCCTACAACAGAGCATAATCCACATTAATATGATAAGTGGCGCACAAACTTACCCTTCTCCATACATCCCTTTGACTACACATATACAGCTGGACAATGCTGATGACCATGAAGGCACTGTGAGGCAAGTGATAAGCTGACAAGCTAAAATCACAGTAGCTCAAACTGCCACAAGATGAACACCGTTTTTATTTACACTGGAGCTCGCTGTCCACCTTTGTTCTTCTCCATTTATTAGCTGTGGCTGCTGCTTAAGGTTTCAGTTTCCAAATGGCAATGAGATTTATTCATCACCCTGCCTCCATTTCTGCGACTCCTCCTGGCGTGCATCGGGGTGAATCTGGTTCCTCATTCCACCCAAAACATTTGAGGTGGCCTCAGTGGCCATAATGAGTGGCTTGACTACTGCTGGCGGCAGCTGGCGGAGAACTCCGCCGACTGCCCCCGTCATACCTCGCTGCTCGTGCTCCCGGGTGGCTGTGTCGTAGATGGTTAGTGCAGTGTCTGTGATCCCCTGTGAAAACACCGTGCAGTGATTAAAGGTTCGTTTCATTCATGTAAATAAAGTGAAGATAAGGGTTTCAGAGTTGTTTGTTTACCTCTTTCACCACAGTATAGGCTTTGGCTACGCCTTCTCTAAGGTCAACAGGCTGATGAGCCAGTCCATAATGGGAGATCCGTTTTACCCTCTTTGTGTCTCTCTCATCAGGCACTGGAGACACCATATCATACGCCGTCTCAGCTGCTGCCTAAAATAAATAAATTACATAATTTATGAGGTGCTTTATAAAAAGAAAATACAGTCAAACTTTTTATTAGCAGCAACAGACTGGTTTACCTGGATAGTTCGCACCATCCTGTTTGTGAGCTCCAGGGCAGCCATAGCAGTAGAGGTGCCAAAGGAAGCAGTGCCACGCTGAAATCCACGGACTATCCGACCATCCTTCCTGTACTGCTCAATTGGCAGCCAGACCAAATCCCTGAGTCCGTGAACTGGGAAAAAAAAATAAAATAAAAAAAATAAAAGAAGCATCTGATTCAGCTGAACCTGAAAGCAGCTCTCTTACAGGAAATGACTTTCACAGAAGTGTATGTTGCAGATTAAATGACTGAGTGGTTAAGGCTGATTCTGCATTGTCAGCAACCAAAAGTCAAACAAGGAAACACTGACCCACAGGAAGTGTCAAAGAACAACAGTGACAAAGCACCAGGAAACTACTTTAAAAAATTAAATGAGAGGAAAAAAACAAAAACAAACAAAAACGAGTCTCAAAGTAAGCAAACAGTCAAGAGCACAATTTAATGGCTGATCCATTAAAGCTCAGTTCTGCACTGTTTATAACACCACACATCAGCAGTGCTTCAGCTGCCAACAGGACAGTAAAGTAGGATGGAAGAAGTTCCCAGCAAAGGCTCGGCTGTTTGAAGACGCTTCTCTTTAGCTACACCAAACGGTTTCATTTGTGCATTTGCAACAGCTTTAATTACAAATATCCAAGGTATCAGGTCAGAACTGCAAAAACAATGGATTGCTGCATTCTTAAAATTTATTGCAAACATTGTAATTTATGCTGTGTAATACAACTCGCACATACACGTTTATTTTGCTGCAAGTAGCTAACGTTAGCACTACTGTCCTCACATGTTCATGTTTACACACCCATGCAGAATATGGTTACACACTTCTCTTTTATGAGTTCATTTTCTAGATCAAAACACTGCAAATCCACACTTGTTCACAGAGCTGTCAGCTGTGTTACTTTCTACTTCGTTTAGCAGCTTAATCATTTCATGTCTTAATTAACAAGAGCAGTGATGTTTGTCTCGTTTTGCACATCCCAACTGAGCAGCAAGAAAAAGTTGCAGTAACAAACAAAGGCTGTTTACTGCGCTTATTAAGAGTAAGGCTGATATGATACTCCAAAATGTGTCATACTCACCCAGTTTTACCAGAGTGTGAATAGGTGCAACACCACTCAGCAGTCCTTGAAGCTGGTTTGTCTTTATGTCATTTAACCACTCATTTATTGCATAGGAAAAGAGCTTATCCACACCTAATAATCTGAAATACAGACAAGCATTACTTTACTATAAAATATATAATATGGATAATTGAATTATTTTTGCTAATTTAGTGTCTCAATATATTTTAAGATCAACATACCCTTGTCTATAGCACAACTGCCTCAGTTTCAGCTCTGAACAATTCAGCTGAGTCAGCCCGAAAATGATCCCTGCAAATGTTCCCTGAAACAAAGTATTAATAAAATCATTCATGAAGCACTCCTAACATAACAAGAAGCTAATCCAGTTCTTAGACACCCACCTGGTCCATAGACACGTGTTTCCCATGGTAGTCCAGGCGAATGGGAACCTCAGAGGTAAATCGAAACTCCCTGTCAAGACCGAAAAGTGTTACTGGACACAAGCGGTTTGTAAAGTTTAAGGGTTGGGAGGATTTTTATTTACTTACTACTAACCTAAAGAAGATGGGCTGGTCTGTGAAAGGAGGAGCAGAAGCTTCACCGTCATTCCCTTCTTCCCTGCCAGATGTAGAGAAACCATTTTGGCTCAATCGTCTCTGTGTAGGCACTGAGATGATTGGGGCTGGATCCTGGCTGCTGCCAGCGTGCTTGGAGAAGCTGCAAGAGATCTCTGGGGCAGCCATGGTCTTTGTGGTAACACAAACTGCTGAAACAAAAAACGTTAAGAGCCATGAGATAAGAGCAGGATTTATAATAATTTTACATGTGTCAATCAGCCGCCTTACCTTCTTGTACAGGTGGTGAGAAAAACTCAACTTCAGCAGCAAGACTAGTAAAGAAGTCTTTCAAGAAGAACAGCGCATCCTTCAAACAAGCAAAAAACATGGCTATTGCTTAAAAGCTCATTCTCATGGTTTGCCAAATCTTTAAGAAAAATGGAGAAATCATTTGTATCCGACTCTTACCTGATCAATATTGAGGCGAAGAGGCATCAGAGTGACACGTAAACAGCACTCTGGGGGTGCCTGGCCTGACTCAGGACACATGTGCAATGCCTTAACTGTCAACTAAGAACAAAAGCATGCGCGCACACACACACACACACGCCAGGTTATGACAGGCCAAAATTTTCTGCGATATTTTGAGTATGCCGTCTTCCTCACCATGTTGGAATGGGCTTTTCGAGGCATTTCCTTGCTAGAGTACAAGTAGAGGAACTTGTTCATCTGTGAGGTAGCCAGTCTATCTCGAATCTCCAAGTCCTGCACAGAAAACACCTGCCGGGACACTGGCTGGTCCACTGCTGGACGAGATACTGCAGAGGTCTGTGGGTACACCTCATGCTGAAATCGCACCTGAGGAACCAATAAATTAAAAGCTAAAAATAGTGAAGAAATCTCAACGCATTTTGTGAACTAATGAGCATTTATTCCTGAAGAGCATAACTTTACCTTGCTGAGTTGGATTTCCATCAAGACATCAGGGTTTCTTCCCTTTCCACCCACAACCCGTCCTGAAGCCTTCGCTTGTCTCACTGGAGTTTGAGAGGGAGAACTATGAGGTGTAGATCTGCAAAACAGTGAAAAAGACAAAAGGTAAACTAACATATTTCTCTTTTAACAAATTTAAACAGAACCCCATTTGTGACTCACCCCCAGCTTCTGGCAGGAGAAACTATAGAAGTCACACTCCCAAAGTCTTTTCCACCATAAAGATGCCAGATGACAGAGATCTCCTTAATGAGGTAGCGAACCTCTGGGATGGGTAAGTTGGCTCCACGGCTGGAATCACTCCCATCCAGAGGCTGACTAAAGTGATCATCTTTGATTTCCACTGGCTCTGAGGTTAGCTGCTTCACCACTGGCTCCTGATCTCGATCCTAAATACAGATTTCTTACTGTCAAACACCACAAGTTTTGCAAAAACAATCACTATGTCATGCAGCCTTAACTTGGTGAGAGTACATCCCAACCTCTCCTCTGGAATTTGGAGTTTCCAATATGCAAAAGTCGTCCGTCTCTTGGGCCAGACTTGGAGCAGGTGTGATGAGAGGAGAAGGAAGCATGGGGTAAGTGGGACTTGCATCTTGGCAATTCCCACTCTCATCTGGGAACAGGAACAGGTCTGAGCGAGGCGGGTCATTATCATGAGTCTGCTCCTCAGGTGTGCCTGCAGTGGTATGAAATTCATAAAGACATACCCTTCATGGGCCAAACACTTTTTTTAAAACCTCACTGAGCAAAGTGTGTACCATTCTGCTGTGGACCTGGTAGGGGCTGTCCATCATTCTCTTCCATAGCATCACTCATGAGATCCTGCAATATCTGCTGCTCAGTCTCAGCAAGCAGTGGAGTCTGAGATGATGGCTGACTAGGAGCCTCCCCCTGTCCAAAAAAAATAAAATAAATTACACTCCGAAAAAGTTTGTATGTATGGCCAAGTTCGAAAACTGTATCGTAACTCAGTAACACTGCTGACCTTGCTTCTTTGTGCTGCGCTGCTGTGCTTGGGCTCTGGTTCTGCTGGGGGGAGCAAATCTCCATAGCTGGCTACATACTGAATTAGGTTCATGAGGGCAGCACAGGAGTCCGAACACGTTCTGATATGGATCACGTCGCTGGAGCAGCGCAGCTCAAATCTGGGTTCTGACTATCACCCAAGAGAGAGAAAATGAGTGTGGGTATACAACTTATTTCTGACTGAGAAAAGATTTATAATTTAGAGATAGTTAACACTTACCAACTTTCCATCTGCTCCAGGTTTGACTGCTGTTATCCTCAACTCTAAGGTTCCCATGTCTACCACTTGGACATAATCTGTGACAAAAACAAACAAACACCACAAGTCAAAAATTGCTCAAACATGCCAAACAACACTGTTGCTGAAGTCAACTTACCACGAGCTAAATTTACAGAGACTGCATTGCTTTTGTCTGAGAGGAACAAAGCAGCTTCATCCAAAATGATCCTGCAAAAACAGCGTGTTACTAAATAATGTTTTTCCACATCTTAAGAATTAAATCGACCCATTTTTGTATTGGAGAAAACCAGCTTTTTTCTTCCCCATACCTCAGTGTTGATGAAGAATTGTCTAAAGAGACGCAACTGGAGATGCTGAAAGTTTCTACAGCCAACAGAGATCTGAGTGGCAAGTAAAGAGGTCTGGGGAAAAAGGGGGAGGGGATAAAAAAAAGTGTTCCATCAGAATACACTCAGATAATAAAATAAAAAAAGTCACCATTTAGTGTTTTGTCTGTTTTTTTTGTTTTTAAAATAAGTCTGTCTTGTCTGGCAGGTTGTGCAAGCAGAATTATGAACTGAATGCACTGTTGTACCAGACAGATTTGCTCTTCCAAGATGAGCTCTATAGTGTTTTGACTGAATTCTACTTCACCTGTAGTCCAGGGAGCAGCTCCACAGGTGCAAATGTAGGGTGGTGACAGAAGTAGGAGGAGCGTAACCCAACACAGGTTCATCAGAAACATTCAGAAAGTCAACAATCTGTTGCAGATAAATCATCAATAAGATTACAAATCTCTGATTTTATTGCACATTTTCTTTAAGTGCTGTGTAAACATATCATATGAAGGTTAAATAAAGCTTTTACGATACTGGCCTAAGGCAGTTTGTTTTACCTGGTCATACCAGCCCAGGCTAGGAGGGACCACTCGGTGCTGGAGTGTAGCACCTCTCACTCCAACAGCAACCAGAAACTCCTGCATTTAATAAATTTAAAAAAAAAACAAGAAAAAAAAAGACATCACCACAATGAGCACAAAAAAGGCTGTCTGCTATACAACAACACTTCTTAATTCCATGCCTTATTTGATAAACATACAACAAAATTTAATTAAGTTTCACCTTTTCATCATTTCTCTGCTATGATAGGGGTTTGAAAACTCAACCAAAAATAATCAAACATGGCAAGGCAACTGGAAGTACATCCAAAACTCATGGACATACATAAGTGCCCAATAAATTTGAGTACAATGACAATAGTGGCTTACTGAGATATCTTGGTCTAACACACTGAGCCTTGGGGAAAACTAAGAGGTTTATTAGTTGCAAAGAATTGTTCAAAATGTTCCTTTAGTCATTTTCCCCCTGTAAAATCTGGGTACTTTTACATCTGCCAGCCTTTAAAAATAATTCAAACATTAAATCTCTAGCAGAGTTTGCTTAAGTGGTTCTCAACCATTTTGTTGAGCAACAATGCTGTGAAAGAATACCCATGCTTCACACTCACGACATCCTCTAACTGTTTTGAGTATTTGACCTTGATGTTGCGTTCTGCGTTCTGTGATGAGATCTTGACAGCGACGGACACCATGCTGCGGGCTTCTAGACCGATACCTTCTGAGGGTGTTGACAATTTTTCAGAAGAGGTTTCTGACTGGTAGATGGTTGGCTCTAACCAGTGGGGATGTGTCCTGCATGGCAACTTAATGTCTGAGACAGATGTGCCTCCATCTAGGAGTCCTGGGTGGATTAACAGATTGGGACATTAGTGAAAAAGAGTGTATCAAACACAGTAGTTCTATGGCAATAAGCACACTTCTTTGTATTTTGAGGTCACATTATCAATACACGTCCCATATTTATATAATCATAAGAGTAATGCAATAGTGATATTACAGGCTTACAGAAACACGAGGTAGTTTACCTTGGTGATACATGCAGATGCTACTGGTATGGAAGCAGATATAGTGCTGGTCCTTAAAGCCTTCATACTCAGTGACACTGAACAAAACAGCATTTTTAACCTCCAGCCAGAACTCGCCATGTTTGTTTTTCATTGGGGTTTTATCCTCCTTCTGTAACAAAAGAGAGGAAGAGAAAAAAAAACTCAACTCCAAACAGCTCTTAGAGTAGAGCTTAAGGTCACAGTGATCTTCAGGCAGAACAAGGATGACCACCAGCAGTGCAGTCTAAGACAGGGGAGTTTGAGTCACAGCAGATATAGGGGCCCACCACAACAGCAACCTGTCCATCATGTCAATAGTGAAACAAGAAGGGAAGGGCCAGGCTTGCTGGTTAGCAGCAACTGAACTTTCAAAACAAGAGTGTGGGTGACTGTCCACTTTTACATCAGTGATTGGTGTTGTTGATAAAACTGTGATAATGAGTCAAAAATATTTGGGCAGCAAGCCCAAGTAAAGTTTAGGTGTGGGAAAACACTGACGTTTACCTTGGCGTTAGTATGAAGAGACAGAAGGCCGTGATTGACATTAAGAATGACAGAGAAAAGGCTCTGAGAGGTCTTGCTGTGGGCTTTGGGCTTCTTCTTCTTACGAGATCGGAAGCCCAAATCAGAGCCAGGAGTGTAATAGTGCATGGTCTCCTCCTCTGACCCGCTCGTCTCCTCTGTAAGGACAACACAACACAGGCTTGTGATTGGACAAGTTGTAGTTTAAATATGACTTGACACTGTAAGTGAATTTACAGAATGAGGTGAAATGTCTTATGTTGTCGCACCCTCAGGACCAGTAGAGCGGAACTGGCTAAAGCTGTCCTTGGTGTAAGTGTTGATCAACTGACTGGCAACAGAGAGTCCAACTCCATATGGCATGCTCTCAACAGTCTCCACTGGAGATGGAGCAGTGGGCTCCCACAGCAGCAGGTCATTGTTTATCCTTTTATTAAAAATAAATAAATAAATTTTAAAAAAATTGAGAATATGGATTCCAGAAAAAGTTTTTCCCTGATATAACAGCAGGTGGGTAACATCAGGTTCAGTAATAAGTACTGGCTGTTAATGATTTTTCTTATAGATGAATTCAATTAAAAAAAAAAGTATTTAAAATGTACTGGGTAAATGCCAAGTGACCTACCTATTGTGTAGTTTTTCATAAAATGCCTTGCTGGGGAGCGTTAACTGCATATTAGGGAAACACAACTCAAGGATGAAGCGGGAGTTATTCATAGTTTTGTCCTGGAACACCGTCATCTCACCAACATCACCAGGAATGACCATCTGGAATTAAATAAAGTAAATGTAAACACAGCTTTGTCACCAATCGTTTTGTGAGCAAATTAGGTAAGCAAAGCAGAGCCATGATCCACCTTTGCATTAAGATGCACCTGCCACACATGTTAACATATCAACCAGAGAAGATCCTCTCTTCCCCATGCAAATATATCAGCATGTACAAAGGGCACCTGCTTTGGACTAATGCCATTAACATAACTGCAACACCTTCTATTCAATAAAGCACATTTGAAAAGTATTTTTAAGAAAAAAAAAAAAGGGAAATGTGAAGTTTTCTGGACATCAAATGAGATGTTCCATAATACCAAATATATCCATGCATTGATACTATGTGATATTAATGCCCCTGGCACAACTTGAGTGGATTTTTCTTTTTAATTCGTTGGTATAATTTCTTAGTCAAATTCAGTGGTTCACTTATAATCCATTCAGAAAGAAATCAAAAGCTATAAGAAATGAAAGTACATGTAATGGAAACAACATATTTAAATGTCATTTAACTGCTTGGCTGGAAAAGGTGATTGAAAGGGTGTGACACAGACAGACCAGTGAGAAAAACATTTACATATAAAACAGAGAGAGGGAGCTTTCAAAAGGACACAGAAGGTGGGGGCTCTGGAGTGTCAGTTTCATTTAAAAGCAAACATTCAAATCTTTGGCAGTGGGGGGGAAGGGGTGGTGCTGCTGTGATTTCTGCTGCATTTACATGCAAGATGATCACACAGAGAAGGTTAGGCAAGACATACAACTGTAGCTATGCCATGAAAACAGATTTAATGCAACAAACTTAGAACTGTAACATCTTTGAATAATTTAGGAATAACAAATGCAAGAACGCAAGCACACACTACACTTTCAGCATCTTTCTGATAAATGCCTTCAATTAAAAAAAAAAATTTTTTTTTTTTTAATTTGTCTAATGTACGTGTTGGCTTAATTTAACATCAGGACAGTCACTTAACATCGAGTCAGTTTAAAAGCACTGCTTATTGTGACATTTCAAATTGAACATGTTAGTGAACTATTGCACAACCACCTCTCACTTGCTGCTTAATTCCGGCATTTCTTTCAAGGAAACATCAAAAGCCAGCACAGAGGTTTGGCATTAGGGTCTAACCCAATCCACAGCCAGACCTCCTGAGCAAGAAGACGGTGGCAGATACTTCTCACCCAAGTTTATATCCACGTCTAAGGAGTGTGGAAAGTCTCGAGCATGATAAGATTTTCCACAATAATTTTTCAATTTCAAGAGTTTTCCTACTGGTTATGGGTTGTCTCATGTCACAGTCCTTTCACCACACATGTGCAACACTAGCTTTAAGTTTCCACATCACAGTAAACTGACAATAGGCTCAGGAATGGCCTCCAAATTAGTTGTGTCAAAAAAGTAAAGTATCTGGAGATACAGACCTTAAAGACAGACTTGAAGTGAGAAAAGTTCAACTTTATGTAGAAGCATCAGAGAACAGCTTTAGTGTCAGACTCTGAATAAAGCATCCATCAGATGTGATATTGATGCAAAAAAAAACACTTCTGAATGGATGAGGACTCCTACCTATTGTCTGATAAATATTCACTGTAATTCTCAGGAGTACCAGTGATGTGCAAGAGCTACAATGCAGATCTGAGACGCTACAGTATTAAGAGTTAGAAGCAGAGTGACAGCTATGCAATATTTTTGATTAAATTGGGCCTTCACCCATAACCTACCTCTTCATTCTCATACATAACCCTACGTGAAGAAAAAGGGGATGGCTCTGGTTTCCCAAAGTCACACACATCCTTCAGTGAATGAGCAGCCCCTTCCTCCCTCCTCTTCTTCGAGGGAATGGTCCTCAGCCCCCTCATCTTCAGCTGTCACGCGCTCAAGGATAGAGTTGGACTGCAGTAGGGTTCATCTTCAGCACAACCCTGCCCAGTGAAACTTGATATTACTGACACTGCTATACAGATAGATACATTTATTGGTTGGTTATACGAGCGTACCTTGGCCAATCAAATTTTACACTTTCAGATGTGGTCATGTCTCCATCCATGGTGTGAGACACTTTGAGGAACTGGGGAGCTGGTTGACCTGGCTCCTCCTGGAACTTCCCTGTGCAGATAGGGAAAGTAAAAGCAGTTAAAGATCAGTTCAGCAGACAGACTCTTCAGAATGAAGTCTGAAATCTTGACACACCAGTGAGTTCCTTGAAAGTGAGCTCCATTTTCGTTTGGTCAGGTGAACTGCCACCCATGAATTCGGTTTTTACTTCCATTTCTTCCAGCTCCAGGTACAGTACTTCTTTCTGTAGGGACTTCTTGAACCAAGGGCCCCTCTCTTGATCTGAACGTAGATCAGGGATGGGAAAGCGCACAGCAATTCCTAGCACTGGGGCATGAACTGTTAGTGAGACGTGGCAGTTGGCAGGAGTATGGCTGTCATCAAGGAAAACCTCTGTAAAAGCCTTGTGCTGTGAAATTTAAGATGACAGAGATGTAGATTTTTAAATTTTTCTTTAATAATTTAAAAAAAAAAAACCTTCAGCGAAAACTATTTTTCCCTCATTTGGAGGCCTTGCCACTACGACATAATCTGCTGATATCAATGCATTATGTATATCACCACTACTATAATCATAAGGCAATCATGTACAAAACAAAATGCAACCATGCTGTTTACATTTGAGCAGGATTGCTGAGCAGTAGGTATGCCTTTAATATTGCTCAATGATGAGTCATTGTCTGTACTTTTTATGGCCCTGAACCATCCCTGACCAACATGTTAGACAATGCTCAGCCAATCAGAAGATGGCATCGCAGGCTAATCAATGAGGCTGCAGTTTCCCCAGTTTCTCATCATCTAGCTACTTGCAGCTGCTCAGTGACCTAGGTCAGTTGCTAGACATTAGAAATCCCCACTTTCCCCATTTCAGTCAATAATGGTCAAGTATGTATAGCTAATCACACAACACAATCACATTATTAGCTAAGTCAATCAAGCATGACAAAGAGGTTGCATATCATTAGCATATATTAGAGGATTAGCAGCCTTCACTTCAGATAAATACAGTCAAAGTGTATGCAACTTAAGGTGTCAGGGAATTGAGAAGCTGACAAAATTGCTTCTGTTCCTTAAGATGAGGCATCTTATAATCATTTCTGTGTTTAAAACAGTGGTGATTTTAATGACAAGGTACACTGGTGTAACAATAACTAGTTTGTGGGACATGCTTACCAAGCTGACATGTTTATTGTAAGATGTATACATGTGGGAGGCCATCGTCTCTGTGGTTCCTAGTTTCTGAGGCTGCAGTAGTGAGTTGAGGCGGTCTACGATACTGATGTCCAGCTCAGAGCGCACAAGACCCAGCTCCACCTGGATCTCAGCTTTCCTTGGAATGGTGCTGAGGCGCACCTGGCCACCCTTCACAGAGAGGTAAAAGGTTAAAGGTCTGGAGGCCAGACATCCGTCATGAAGGAAGAGCATTTGAGTGTTGAAGTGTTGTGTTTTCATATTGGACTAATGGATGCAGTTACCTGAGGACCTCTGCGCTCAGCCTGTTTGTAAAGCAAGTGAAGGCAGGTGGTAAGCGGCGCATCAGCACTGGCTGTGGTGTCAAATGTCAGCAGCTGAGGTGTGACAGAAAAACTAAAGTGAAACTCTAATGTCAAGCCAGCTGCACCTTTCACATGTTCTATATGCAGTGTTCAAACAACCAAAGCTTTGTGCAGTGAGAAATGTATGAATCTCAGGCTCGAACGTCTCACCTCAGTGTACTGAATTCCTCTTTGGGACCCACCAATAACAGCCTCAGAGGGGAACAGACACTCCAGAAACTCCATCTGGCTCAGGGTAAGGTCAGTGCTGAAAGTCCTTAAATTGGATCCCTGCCAGTGATCATAGTTTAACTTCAGACCCTGGCCTACAAACCTGCAAACATCATAAGCCCAGGTCAAAATCTGACTCATTCACAGACTCATTCCTTTAGAATACAAAAATTTGTTAAAATTAAAAAATGCACCTGAGGTGGTCATGAGGACAAGCCTGATTAAACACTGTGCGACACTGAAGGAAAGCAGCTGGATCAAGCTGCCCTGGGCCCACCATGCTGAAGAAGTGTGCAGCCATGGGGCCAAGGGGACTGGGAGCAGCATGTGGCGGTGGCAGCGGGTCAATGTGGAGGACTGAGACAGCCAAACTGCCCAGTGTCAACTTCAACACTAACTCTGGCCTTGACTCATCACCGTGGGTTTTGGACGAATGGGCTGAAACAACAAGCGAATACTCTTGTCCAACTATATCCAAGTGTATGAATACAAAGGAGGAACTGATCTGGGAGATAACATTTTTGATAGAACACAAACTGGCGAACTCATTTCCCTTTACAAAGCAAGTGGCTTTGTAAAGACTGGCTTGAAGAGAGAGTGTTGTTAAAGGAAGAGCAGCTCAAACGACTCTTTTCAGACAGTGGAAAAACTGAGGGGCTGTACCAGTACAAGACAAGGATTTTTAACTGTGGACCATACAAAGCTGCTCCACTAGAGTCTAAAACTAGCAAAACAGGTCAACTTATTGTGGTGCTTACAAGTTTGCCTCAAGAGTTTCTGAGGTAGGTGGGAATCCCGTGACTGAAGTGGAGCTTCAGAAGCCTGCTTCTCTCTTTGTCGTGGTACGTCCATATAGTCGTCCCAGAGAACCTACAAATGCAGATTGAAGTGATCCATCCACACGAACAGACACCATTATTCAAAATAATCATCTTTATAACTCATTTTTCTGTAGATCACATGATACTATTGAGTTTCCAGACCACAGAGTCCTTAATCTTACCTGATTTACATTGCATTGGCTGTTTTTTGTAAGCATGATCACACAAGGAAAGACTTACTGTTGTATTTCCTGAGGGAGATTCTCCTGGGGAGGCAGAGTAGTTACTGTTGAGTGACAAGTCCAAATCAACAGTGGGTGGTTCACCCAGAGGAGGGAGGGATGACAAGCTGTGAGACATATCCATGTCAGCCATGGAGAAGAACACATCATCTACATCACCAAAATAAAAACAGAACAGTTTTCATCAGAAGAGCTAATCAATCACTAAATTCCAAGACAGTGTTGACATTACAGGATGGTGCTTCAATCCAACCTCGACTTGACACAGTTCTGGTTGTCTGGCTTTCAAAGAGGTCAGGATCTGCTCCTGGCACAGCAGTATCCTTCTTTAGGCACCGGTTCAGTTCCATTTGGAGTCGATACTCATCCTCCTGCTGTATGGGGCGATTTTTTCTATCCTTTGTCCATTCCTGTGCACCTGAAATGAAGAGTAAGAAATACACTTACATTCACCTTTTTCAAATAACCCATTAAGACCCCGTCTGGTCCAAATGTTCTCCATCTCTAAACAGAGAGGTGCTCACCTGCACCAGAGAAAGCTCCAAACAGGTCCAAAAGAAGATGAACTTGCCGTGGGGACAGCAGAATAATCAGTGTATCAATTTCTCCAACAACATCCAGCTGAAAGAAAAGTGCGCAAAACTGTAACTATTACCCCAAGAGTGTCGTACTGGATAAACAATCTGGGAAATGTTTTCCTTACAATTCTTTTTAAATTCCAAAATATATAATATACCTTTGCACCAGGCATTGATAGGTTGTTTTTGAGAGTGAGAGACAACTCAATTTTGCCACCGAGGCACCCAATCTGCACAGGTTCAAAGGGTGCTGATGAGGATACAGGCTCTGTGAACTGGGGATGTGGCTCACATATTATTTTTGGATTCCAGCTAGGTGAGAGCTTTGGCTCAGTTTCCTGCAAAATAAGGAGACGGAGCTTTAAAAAGGGCCCCATACAGACAACTCTTTCAAGCTCAAATTTGCAACACTAACCGATGGAGTAGGTGACGATTTACAGCCAGCACGAGACGCATCCGAGAACTCGTCCCAGAATACAGTGATTCCTTCCATCTGCACGTGTTTATGTGCAAATGTGGTCGGCTGATGGACATTCACACTTGAACTCTCCTCACCTGTTTCATCGCAGTAAACAATCCTGAACAGAGAAGGGTGTTTGTCAGGGGCAGATCAAGTATTCTAATACAAGCTCACACAAGCTCCATGTGGGATTCTCACTAAACTGTTGCACCAATACCTACTCATGCTTAATGTGTTCATAAAATTTACTATAAAAAATGATTAAAATTAAACTTGGACGTAAGTAGATTGTCTTATTATGGAAACTGAGGGACCGCTAACTGTCAAAACTCACTTGTTGATTCGAATCTCAAGAGCAATTCCCGTTTTAGAATTTTCTAGGATGTGTTCGACTCTGAGAACAGTGTCCAAAAATGTCACTTTAACTCTTCGCAGAACTGCAAGACAAAAAATTAAAAGACACTGCTCTACAAAGTATTAGTGAAGTAAACCTGCTGGATGTCAAAAACACAAACATACCTGTCTCTATCGTCTCTGCAAACTTCTCTAATCCTTCAAAAGGCTGAAAGCTCTCTCCCATATCGTCAGTGAGTTTCTGGCTCAGGCATTCTTTAGCAAGTTGCATGCTGCTTGTCATGAAACTGGACCAGCACATGGGTTCAACTCCAGATGCTAGAAGTATAAAAAGCAGTGACACTGTTACTTTTAAGTAAAAATTTGTCTACTTCTGTAAAATAAAATTAAAACACTATTCACTTTATCACTTCAGGACCTCTTTTCTCAGACAGTGTTGAAGAGGACATTAAAAGAAAAACATTTCCTTACCTACTCTTGGTCTTGGTCTGAGCACCATCTCCATGCCTTTGATTTCTAGAGCACAGTTCTCCTGCAGCAGGGCTGCCCAAGGAACTGTTAGAGAGATGGTCTGGATAAACCCTGTGATTACTTCAAAAGGAGCATCTGCAGTCTCCAGCAGCTCATTGAGTGACTGAAGGAAAAAAATAAAATAAAACATTGAGGCATTTCTTGGTTTATTTCTGTGTTTAAGTCAGATAAAATAATCTGGTGTATTTCCAGTCACAAACACACTACACATACCCATTTATCCAGCGGAACCTGTGCAAGAGACCCAGTGCCTTGATAAAGGTCTAGACTGAGCTGATCCAGACTAAGCTTCTCTTGCAGAAAGTTGCCCAGGTACCGATGAAGTAGGTACCTGCAGGCCCGCTTTTTTATGGACTCCGAAAACGGCCAAGGCATCTTAGCGTCAGTAGGTGAACAACACCCAGGTAGTGGAAGGCGTCCTAATGCTCTGCACGTGCAACGCTACAGGTGCTCCAACGGCTATAAATTAAGTCAGTGACGTTACAGCTGTGTCATCCTGTTGACCCGGTGACGTTAAGAAAACGTGACCTCAAACATCCTTCATTTCCCCAAATCAGGGACGCGTCGGAGGATGTGATGACACTCAGAGATGTGCGTGGGGATTGGTCCGACTCCAGTTTGCTGCGCCTACAGGAAAAACACGTGTAAATGGTGCCCACCACCTTTGTAAATTGGCACAAGTGACTTCACATAAACTACCTGAAGACATCAAGCTAAATGACTGCTAATGTGT
Source organism: Pterophyllum scalare (assembly GCA_024447675.2). Taxonomy (NCBI): domain Eukaryota; kingdom Metazoa; phylum Chordata; class Actinopteri; order Cichliformes; family Cichlidae; genus Pterophyllum; species Pterophyllum scalare. The sequence continues at coordinate 93,068 of JAMQGT020015290.1, read as the reverse complement.
TAGTTCAAAACAGTTTTAAATTGCTTGTGAGCAGCGTTGTAATGCAGTGCAAACTAGACTGACTATGCACCGTTTTTCGTTTTGGGGGTTTTAGCGCACTCTGACCCCATTTAAAGCCGGCGTGACCTGTGAATCGGCCTCGCGAAATACCTGTCAGCATGTCACAAACTTGCTAGCAAATGTCTACACTTGGCTGTGTTTACTTATAGCTGTCACGCAACGACAGGAACTGCGCTTTAACTATATACAAGACAAAGGCAAGTCATTGAGCTAACTAGCCGGCTAGCAAATGTGACGTTGGCTAGACTTACCACATCTGTGGGCACAGTGAGGCAGCATTAGCATTGCCGGCTAACGTCAAGCTCGGCAGCTAGCATGTGAGCTAACCTATAAACCCCAAACTAACTGCAGACGTCTACCCTCACACATCACATGTAAACTGACAAAAACAATATTTAATTACACACTGATTCTACAGGCAAACGCGTGCGGGTTGATGAAAAAAGATGAGGATGCTACTGCCGCTATTAAGTTACCTTCTGACTGAGTTGTTTACAAACACTTTCATGACTCCGCACCAACTGAGCCACACGCTCCGGGGTGGGATTAGCCTGTGATGTCATAACATGGCGGAGCTGTATAGTCCACGGGATACTCAGTGGGTCGACGTTTAATTTACTTTAAGACAAATATAAGACGCTATAAAAAGAAAAAATAGTGTCGGGTATTGTGCTCTTTTCAGGCTGTTTGTAAACTAGAGTGGCAAACGACAACACTTTAACGTGAGGCGGCGCTCGTTGGACTGAACCTGCCCCCGAAGAGCTGGAAGGTTCCACACGCCGGAAGAACACCGCCAGCGTGGAGGTGAGAAAAATGAACGCACTTTTTTTCCCCATGATGTGATCAGACCGGTTATTTTTTGTGAGTTGTGAGCAGAACTCGCTGTATTACTGTAAATAAAGTGGTTGAAGTACGTTCTGGAAGTAGGTTATTTTTCCTAATGGCAGGGCAGCGGCTCAGCTGTGAGTTTTCCCCAAAACGTAGCAGCTGCTAGCAGTTTAATTTAGCTACAGCTGATCATCCTGGATGACTTAGAAGTATTATTATATCTGCATTAAACTCACACAGTTATTCGGGACTACTGACTGTGATGTTTGCGTATGGACAGACTTTACCTCAGCTAGCTATAAAGGAAGGTTACTCACAGTCCTCAAGGTGTCGCTCTCATATTCCTGTTGTTGTACAAAAGATCAGATCCCACACAGACTTTATGGTAACAGTAATTACTATGTAATAGATTATAGAGTGCTATATAATGGTTAGATATCAGGACACGTTCTTTTCACTTTCATATTGCTACTTCTACATGATTGTACATTATTGTGCAAAAGTCGTGAGCCTTTATTCTTTATAGTTTGCTTCCAAGGAGCTGGATTTTCTTGTTTTTCTAAAGTGGTCTTGAGCAATAGTTATCCAGGGTTTCTAAAAGTCTCTGCACCCCTGCATTCACACGGTCATTCCTTTCTGCTGGCCTTTGTTCAAACTAATAAAATTTCTGAAGTAAGCAGTTTTCCAGTTTGTCTTGTGACCTGCAGTTTACAGATGTGTATCAGAAGACAAGACTCCGGTGGAATTTCTAAGGTCCTTGAACTTGATACTTCTATTTTATGCTATTTTTACATTTATTTTACTACAGTACTGTTCAAAAGTCTTGCGTTGCCCCGCAGACCTTTATGTTTTGCTTCCAAGGAGCCAGACCTTCTTCTGTTTTTAACATGTTATTGAGCAATAGTTCTCCAGGTTTTCAGAAGGTTTATTCAGAGGAATTGTTTTTGTTGGTTGAGCCATTTATCACTGACTTTTGAATCATTCAAGCTCCTGAGGGCTGCATCTGACCATTTTCAACTGATCCATATATTGTTGGCTGAAGCCTCATCAGAAATGGCCTCAGTGGAAGGGTGACTGTCAAGAAGACGTTCTTAAGGAAGGCAAACAGAGAGATGAATCTTATGAAGTGATGACAACAAATTTGAAAATTTTGTGCAAATCCTCATCAGTATGAACAGAGGAGGCCAAGAGAAAGGTGCAAGAGTGAGTGTCTACAGCCATATGTAAAACAGGTTGGAGGCTCTGTCATGGTTTGTGGCTGCATTACAGCCAGTGGTGTTGGGGATCTTGTCACAATTGATGGAAAAAAAAGGCAGTCAGATTTTGATCGGCCGTGCAGTACCATCTGGGCTGAATGGTAATGACTTAATTCTTCGGCATGATAATGATCTAAAATGGACTCCCAGTGCAGTAAAAGCATACCTGGATAGGGAAATGGAACACTATCTTTAATCCCTTTAATTGATCCAGCTACTGTTCGCTGTGACTCCTGATGATACGAGATCATACCTGCAGTTCTTTCAGGTTGTACAGGGAATCCGGCTGCTGCAGGATGGCAGATCCATATGTGCCATGGTATGAAGGTTTGCTGTGTCTCCTCACACAGTCTCAAGAGGAGGAGATATCAGGAGACACAAGGAGAGTTGGACAGGGCCCTAGAAGGGTATCGACCCAGGAGCACTACCAGCATCTTCTCCTTTTTGTGAGGATGAACAGGAGGAGCACTGCCAGAGCAGTATTTCCTGATCTTCCTACAACCTAAATGTCAGCTGATACAAAAATGAGGAACCAAAAGAAATAAAAATAGACCAGAGTGAAAACAGTCTCTTCTCACCAGTCTGTACATAACGTCCTTCATAAAGTTCTTGGAAAGTTCCCCAGAAAGATTTAATGTGTCACCAGAGTCCTGTACTACCAAGACAAAAGTCTTATCCAGGTAACTTCAGAGCAGGTTAGGTTCTCAGAATAGAAATCAGCAGACATGAAATCACCACCTACTGCCCAATCAGCTCACCAGAAAACAGTATCACCATTCCAGAAGATCCCTTGTCGGCCTCTGTACAGATAGTAGTGTATGAATGTCTATAAAGTTTTCCAGTAGTGTTTAATGTCTTTAGTTTTCCGTGATGTGCATAAGTAATAAATAGATTCTTCTGGTGGCTGCAAACAATTTTATTTTCTGTAAGTCCTAATACATGATCTTAAACTCTATTTGCTAACTTTATATTAAATTTGCATGTAGATTAAGCCTCTGTTTTGTTTTTTATATTGAATCTTTAACACCACCAAGGCTCAAACTCAAACTGCCCTTGAAGAATAAATTTAATAAATTAGTTTAATAGTCCATGAGATTCTCCCATGTCTTAATATTAATCTGATTCTACAGTGCTTTTCCTCACATACTCATACCTGCTGTGTTACTTTGAGTCTTATTGTTCCCCTTAGCCTCATATTTCCCTTTTAGTATAGTTTCATATTCCTTTATTTAAACTTTTTTTTTTTTTAAATTAGCCACTCTACACATCAATAATTGTGATTGGTGTGATGCTGTGTAAACCATTTAATGTGAATATGCAATCGACCTCCTCCTGGTAGGACAGACCTTACCCAAGAGGCACCCAGGAGGCATCCTGCTCAGATGCCTGAACCACCTCAACTGGCTCCTTTTGATGTGGAGGAGTGGGCACGCCACCTGTGCTAATTCTCATGCTAGCCGCTTAACACTTGGCTGTGAACCATTCCAGTGCGAGCTGGAAGCCACCACCTGATGATGCCAACAGGATTGCATCATCTGCAAAAAAAAAGCAGAGAAGAGATTCTGAGACCACCAAGGCAAAGCCTTCCTGCCACTTGGTTCCACCTAGAAATTCTGTCCATAAAAATTATGAACAGAATTGGTGACAAAGGACAGTCCTGACAGAAGCCAACAGCCACGGGAAACGAGTCTTTGTACAGCCGCAGCAAGAGCTTAATCCGCATTACTAGCAATAATCGCTCATTCTCTGTGCTTTAACATCAAAGGGATGAGTTGGGTCGAGGCTGTTGAGTGTCTGTTCTGATACAGGCATCCAGATAGCAGTGTGAATGATGACAAACCAGATGTGAACCACATGACAGCTGATGACATGCAGGAAAAAGGCTAGTAATGTTATGCAGTTTGACGTAAATGTGTTGTGACAAGACTGAACTTGTTCAGCAAATACCTGTTGCTGTGGTACAAATGGAACAGGTGACACACTGAGGAGTTATTTCCTTGTTACCTGCAGTGCGGTCAGGTTTCAGCTTTCAGTCAAATTTGAAGATAAAAAAAAAAGGCGACAGTGTGTCAATCTATCCAGCTCAGCACTGGGAAGCACTGACAACAGCATTAATCTTTGTCAGACATTGGAGCTTTTTGGAGATCTGGTGTTTTGTGTTACAGCGAGCAATAAAAGCGTTGTGGAAGGAGGGAGTTCCCTCAGCTGATAACAGACTGAAAAATCACCTTCATGCATATCAGAAGTGTAATGTTGTTCTTCTCAAAGCAGCTATATTTAATTCAGGAAGTTAAGCAAATATTTAAGTGGGTTTAGCAGTCCCTCCAAAAAATTGCTTTAACCTTTAGTTACAGAACTCCTCATACAGGATGTTAATACTGAAAAGGGTCTATTTAGTAATCTAAGTAGACTATTAATATTTTAATAGTTCACTTGCATTAAAAAAAAAAGTCAGATCCATGTGTTTCACTTCTGCTTTAGACATGTGAAACATTGTCACCATGCCAACAGATAAAATATCAGCTGTGACACATAAATATGTGTCTGTGTGTTAGCCCTGCGACAGACTGGGGACCTGTTCAGGATTTTTGCGCTCTTCTCTGGGAGGGGTCACAGCCAGCTGCTTTTATGGCCTGTGATTTCCTGAATCAAGAGTGCCCGTGTACGTGTAAATAACTTCTGATTCTTTAATATATTAAATGTTTTAATTTTGAACTAAAGTGATTTAAATGTCTTCCTTCACAAAAAAAGAACACTTAACACCAGGTTGTACGCTGCCTCTCACCCTATGCTGGGACAGGCTCCAGGTGTATCATGACCTTCAATTAAATATGCAGAAGAGGATGGATGGATGGCTGGTGTGCTTACTTTGTGATTCCTAAAGAGTCTTAAAGTTTAAAACAAACCAGCCAGAATTTTAAGCCTGAGAAGGTCTTAACCTTTTCATATCCACCAGGTCATGACCAGGCTTGGGTTTGGTTTAGCAACATGCTATATAGGCAGATTTTTTTTTCTTTGAGAACTTAATTTTTAATAACACTTAAACAGCTTGTAAATATTACAGCACTGGTAGATGTCCTTTAAAAAAAAAAAAACTTGAAATGAAGTTGCATGCCACTATCTAAACACAGATTTGTAACATTCTCTCTTCATTGCTTAAATATTGTAGGAATGAGTTTCCATCTTCTGATAAATAAATCTTGCTCGTATCTTAAGTAGCATATAGTAATATTTACTAGCTCAAAACTCGCTCGCATTAACCTGAGCAATGCAACCTTAGGCTCTTTTACAAGATTTTGGTGAAATATCATCTTGAGAGCATTAAAGACATTGTTTTAATATGCATCTAATTTTGGATGTGACCAAAGTATTTGCGTGTGAGTCCCAGGTTGTGTGCCACATTTTCTCTGACAGATATTTGGAAACCTTGCCTTTTTTTTTTTTTGCATACTAACAGCAGACTTGAGTCAATAAATTGTGTGTGTGTGTGTGTTTTTTTTTAATGTGTTATAAGGGATGGAGGTAGACTGCCAGCCTGAGGAGTCCATGGTCACTGCTTTTGATGAAGAGTCTGTTGAGCTTGGGGACGTAAAGGACATGAGACTGGAGGCGGAAGCAGTGGTCAATGACGTCCTCTTTGCCGTGACTGAAATGCACGTGTCGCAAAACCTCAACAGTGCACTGGATGTTGCCTACATAAATGTGGAAACAAGAGAGGGAAATCGTTACTGTCTGGAGCTCACTGAGGCTGGGCTGAGGGTGAGATGCAGTAACAGTGAGACGTTACCACATGTGTTCACTTTTAAGACTCCAAACCCTGCAGAGGTTTTACAATAAATGACCGATTTCTTTCCAAACAGGTGGTGGGCTACGCATTCGATCAAGTGGATGAGAATTTGACGACCCAGTATCATGAGACTGTTTACTCGCTTTTAGACACGCTCAGTCCAGGTTACAGAGAAGCCTTTGGGAATGCTTTGCTCCAGCGGCTGGAGAGGCTGAAGCAAAACGGACAATAAAAAGGACCGAGATGCTGCATAGGTTGTACACACCAAACAGGGGTTGACAATGAAGGCAATGTTTGCGTATGAGCCAATATTATCCAAGTTTGTTCATATACTTTACCCTATTATATTATTTCCAACTGCCTGGCTGCCATACAATGAAGGATACCCAAACCTATTGACTTTGCTTTCATACCAGTTTCATACCATTTCATGTTACTTCCTTAGGTTTAGTGACTGCTATGGACTGGCTGTATGGGATCTGATAGTGTTGTTGACTTTACTGTGAACAGATCTAACAGCTTCTGTGTGTTTCAAAAATTTGTAACGCCGCGCATTGTTTAAGAATTCTGCTCAGTTTGTAGTTCTTTAACATGCTCAGAGAAAGAAGCTACGTCAGTGCTGATCCTGTTTACCCGCTGTGCCGTGCTTGCACTAAACCTGTGACCTGATATCTGCTCAGATATGCCCAGCTAGTTTTTATTCAGCTGTGAAAGTGCTGAATCAGTTCTTTAGAAGCATATACTGCCTTAATCTCATTTTACACATATACTTAGGTCAGGGGCAACACTTATTTTATTATTGTTATTGTTTCTTGCATACTGCACAATTACTTGCATTTCAGACTTAACTGTAAAAGTGAAAGAGCTACCAGTGTGGAAGTTTGAATATATTTTGATGTGCTCTTCAAACTTTTTGGGTCCTTGTATCAAAATGCACAGCCTCTGTTAATATTCAATGAAGATTTCCAGACCTGCTTTAAACTGTTGGTTTACTCTGCATGTGACCTGGTTATACTTCATCAGTGTTCTCAAATCTACAATAAGATAACGCTTTACCTTCTGGATTTATACTGTCATTCCCTGCTGCTGGCCTTTGTTCAGACCAATAAAATTTCTGAAGTCTGCAGTTTTTGAGTTTGTCTCATGACCAGCAGTTTACAGATGTGTGACAGAAGGCAAGACTCCTCTTGAATTTCTAAGTTCTTTGTACTTGATCATTTCTATTTTATGCTATTTTTACATTTATTTTACAACAGTATTGTGCAAAAGTCTTTGGTCAACCCCTAATCCTTTATATTTTGCTTCTAGGGAGCTAGACATTCTTATTTTAAAGCGGTCTTGAGCAATAATTCTCCAGGCTTTCTGAAAGGCTCTCAGTTTTTCTTTGGATATTGGCTGCTTTTTCACTCATTTTCTGTCCAGTCCTTGTACCTGACCGTTCTCAGAGGAATGGTTTTTTTTAAGCCACTTAGCACTGACCTATGAATCGTTCAACCATAAAAAAGGCACCTAACTCAACAGATGAACCAACTAAAGAATAAACATAACAGACAACTAAGCAAAGATTCTATTTTAAATTGTATCTTTAGGCACTTTGTTACTAGCAGCCTGTCACCAAAACACGTCATTTGTTACCATTTCTTTAGCTGAATGTACAAAAAAAAATGCCAAAGATAAAACAGTTTTACAGGCATAATGTAGTGCAGTGTGTCTTTAAAAAAAATGTCACTAAACTGGACAGCTGGAGCACAAAAGAAGAAGTGGCAGGCCTCAGAAACAGATGCACAGTATCTGAAAGTTATATTCTTATAAAAATTAAGCAAAGAGCTGACACGACCTGAGAAATGCACCTGGCCCTTCAATTGATCCATCTGCTGTTCACTGTGACCTCTGATAGCATGAGAGAGTACCTGCAGTGTATTGAGTTTACACAGTAAATCCAGTCCATCAGTCTGTGGCCCTGCTCAGGTGTTATGAGAGCCCAGGTTGCTCTGATAGTGGCCTTCAGCTCTTCTGAATTGTTGGGTCTGGCGTATCGCATCTTCCTCGTCACAATACCCCACAGATTTTCTATGGGGTTAAGGTCAGGTGAGTTTGCTGGCCAATTAAGAACAGGGATACCATGGTCCTTAAAGCAGGTACTGGTAGCTTTGGCACTGTGTGCAGGTACCAAGTCCTGTTGAAAAATTAAATCTGCATCTCCATAAAGCTGGTCAGCAGCAGGAAGTATGAAGTGCTCTAAAACTTCCTGGTAGATGGCTGCGTTGACCTTGGACCTCAGAAAACACAGTGGACCAACACCAGCAGATGACATGGCACCCTAAACCATCACTGACTGTGGAAACTTTACACTGGACCTCAAGCAACGTGGATTCTGTGCCTCTCCTCTCTTCCTCCAGACTGTGGGACCTTGATTTCCAAAGGAAAAGCCAAAATTGACTTTGATCAGAGAACATAACTTTGGAGCACTCAGCAGCAGTCCAGTCCTTTTTGTCTTTAGCCCAGGCGAGACGCTTCTGACGCCGTCTCTTGTTCAAGAGTGGCCTGACACAAGGACTGCGACAGCTCAAACCCATGTCCTGCATACGTCTGTGTGTGGTGGTTCTTGAAGCACTGACTCCAGCTGCAGTCCACTCTTTGTGAATCTCCCCCACATTTTTGAATGGGTTTTGTTTCACAATCCTCTCCAGGGTGTGGTTATTGCTTGGACACTTTTTTCTGCCACATCTTTTCCTTCCCTTCTCCTCTCTATTAATGTGCTTGGATACAGAGCTCTGTGAACAGCCAGCCTCCTTAGCAATGACCTTTTGTGTCTTGCCCTCCTTGTGCAAGGTGTCAAAGGTCGTCTTTTGGACAACTGTCACGTCAACAGTCTTCCCCATGATTGTGTAGCCTACAGAACTAGACTGAGAGACCATTTAAAGGCCTTTGCAGGTGTTTTGTGTTAATTAGCTAATTGGAGTGTGGCACCAGGTGTCTTCAATATTGAACCTTTTCACAATATTCTAATTTTCTGAGATACTGAATTTGGGGTTTTCATTGTCAGTTATAATCAAAATTAAAACAAACATTTGATATATACCAGTCTGTGTAATGAATACAGAAGTTTCACTTTGAGTTGAATTACTGAAATAAACTTTAGTCTAATTTTATGACCAGCACCTGTAGAGTGTTTTTCCAGTAGTGTCTAATGTCTTTGTATTTCAGTGATGAGCATAATAAATGTTACATGCAAATTTCATATGAGCCTTAATCCATGATCATAAATTCTACTTGCCAACATTTTATTCAACTTGCAGACTAAAGCTACATCTGGATTTTTTTTATATTGAATCTTTAAACACCACAGAGGCTGCAGCTGAAAGAATATAAACTGTCCTTGAAACAGGAACTGTTCCATGAGGTTCTTCTGTATCTTAATCACACTACAGTGCTTTTCCTCTCTCACACCCACCACTTGCTTTGTCTGCAGCAGCAGTGTTGTTTTCAGTCATATTGTTTAACCTCATATGTGGTTCAATGTTGCCAGCATCACCCAGATCATGTGAATGTGCAGCAAACGCTGGGTCAACTTACTGACTTGACAAACGTCAAGCAACTGCTTACCTGGTTGCCAGTGTTAGGGTAAGTGAACCCAAATTAGCAGACGATATCCTGGATACTTTGAACTCCAGTCATCAAGAAGGCCTCAGGTTTCAGACAAATGCACTTCATTTCCAAGTCACAAAAAACACCATTTGGGTACACATTAGATTTCTTTATTATAATTTTTTTAAACAATTCCTTAAATCTTGCAGCATATGGTCAGTAAGAAATTACAAAATTCATGGTAAAAGACCAAGTACATTAAGTCCCTTCTCTGACTACACAGCAGCCAGTAAGACAAGATAATTGCACAGCAGTGGAATCTAGATCGTGGTAATTCAGACAACTGCATAGCCACAACTCAGACCGACTGTTAGGAGGATCATGGCACAAAGAAAACACCAAACTATTTTAGCAAAATTTAACTTGTGCAGCAAAGTCTTGCAAACTAGTGAACAATTATAAATCAGTCTGATGAATATAAGCAAAGATCTGCTTAAGTCAGTGGAATATTTGTGTTAACTTAAAACAATCCCTTCAGAGATGCATTTGTTCATTTGGTACATTACACAATCTCAACTGGGAACTTGATGCAGAAGAGATCTTTGCTGTTGTCGTCTCTTAGTTCCCACTCCACAACCAGCTTTATCTGGGGAAAGTAAAGAGTCCGTGAACAAGGTGCATGTTCTATCACTGTTCAAAAGGCATTAATGAGGCAACAATACTAAAAAGGCCCGAGGCCAGAATTACCACAGACTGAAAACTTAAACCAAGTCATACAAGTTTACACAATCATCCTGATGGAATATTAGAGAAACTACAGTCATGCTTGCACACTCATAACACTGTTGGCCAGGACCTGAACATGTAAATCACTATCAAATAAAAACCTCTTAATGCCTTAAATGCACATGTCATGTTACAACTCAAACAGCAGTCAGAAAAGAAACAGATCAGTACACAGGACCAAACTGCAGAAACTGCTGCTGCCAGGATCACATGCACTACTTACTTTAGGATACTCATCCTTCACAGGTAATGTAGCCACGTAGTGATATGCTCCCCCCGTCTGGATGGGACACTGTATTCCAGATTTACAGCCATCTACAACAGGAATGCTGTAGGGGATAGGAACGCTAGCAATAATGCCGTGAACCACTGCTGTGCTCGTCTGGCTCGCTACATCTGGAAGAGCAAACACGGTGAGATTAAAGCTTTCTTAAAACAAATGCATCTATATTCTGGATGCTGAGGGAACCATCTCTAAAAGCTGTGCCTCACTCACCAGAACCAAATGTCACATTGACACTGTAGGAGTTCCCTCTGTGTAGCTGGCAGGGCTGAGTGGGACAAGGGTCAATTTCCACTGTCCCCACTTTACCAGAAACAGAGCCTGAAGATGCATGTAGAAAATTGATAAGAGTAATTTCACAGTTTTGCATGCTTACACATTTTCTAATCTGACATTTTCTCTTCAAAGTGAACCCACTGCAGACTGTAGCTGAACTGGCAGCTTCATGCTTTTGCAAAACAAATAGCATCCAGGTTTATATTAACTAAGAACAAAGATTGCAAAACCATCACTTGTTCAGTCCAGATCATGCTGAAAAGTGATTTCTTGTTTCCACAAAATCTCACTATTCAGTGTGCATAATTCTGCAGGTTAGTTTTAGTCTCATCTTGGCAGTTAGCATAATGTGCAGCTACTGTTATGATTGTGTAACTAGTACATAAGTTAGGGATTAAGACGTCTGTGAGGCTATGAGTCATGTGTTTGCACTGCAGTACTACTGCTGAATTTCTGAATGGCTGATTCCTGACAAATACCACAAAATATTACACAACACACAAGCTGAACTGAAACCAGTAGACCCAACAGCAACAGTCAAAACTGAGTAAACGGTTTGGGACAGCACAGAGGATAGGTATGCCTGCAAGGCATGTCAAACGGTATTAAATAAAATATTCAAGACTACAGATAGAAGACCACACTAGTTTTCACCGTACACACAATTGAAGTTCAATTATAGCTTGACATTTAAACAGAAGTGAATCATCAGCATAGCATTGCTTTACAGAAACTTACCGCAGTCTACGTATTTCACAGTCTCTGCGCAGCTGAATCCAATAAAGCACACCAGCACAATGAAACCGGTCCGGGCGTCCATTTTTGCTTTTTTCTGTGTGTGAGATCCTTAAATAAACATTTTACGCATCAGGAAAGCAAACCTGATCCAGTCAGCTACGAGTGTTTAAGTCATGAGTTCTCGTTTGCACCGCAGACTTCCCCAATATACAAAGTTTAACAACGACGAAGAAATTAACTTAAACTTAATGAAAATATGGTAAAACACCAAATACAAGCCCTGTAATTACTGCAGAACACCAAGATATAAAACGTAAGTAGCTTAAAACGTACCTTTAACCCGCTGCCTTTTCACCGTCACACACACCACCACCTTTCTTGCTCTTTTCTGTCAGGCGATCGAGGCAGCGCCTATTTAAAGGGTGTGGGTGTCATCTGCCCGGAATTTAGCCTGTCAGGAAGCCCACCTTTGTTTTTGATGCCCCGCCTTCTGCGTTGTAATTGGAGGATCAAAACATCGGGGGTGAAATACACCAATTGTCTTTAAGGTCTACCTCTGAGTAAACGGTTGGGGACGGCACGCACCTGAGTAGAGGTATACCTGCAAGGTATTCCATGTGGTATTAAATTGCAACGTTAACACGTCATGATTGACACGTAAAGAAACTAATCAAATAGCCAGTATGGCCGTGACTTGATAAAGCCTTTTAGCCAATGACGATGCGGCGTCTTTGATTGGGTGGGCTAAATTTTAGCAACATCTGTTATGGAAGATGGCATTCGTGAGAAGCGCAATGTTATCTGCGTCAAAGTCAGGATTATTGAGCCTTGCTAGGTAAAGTTAATTTGTCACATATCGTAGACCACATTACGCGTCTATTTGAACAAAATGATAACCAGTAAGCAACAGTTCTGGTGGTAAACAAAGCTACTGCCAGCTAGCCAGTAGGCTGGCGTTCAATGCTACCATTAAGTAACGTTATGCTAACGAGCTAGGAACGTTATTGGTCCTGTCATGTGATCTGTTGTTTTGCAGGGCATCTACTTTTCCCAACAACCTCAGCGTGGGTGAACCATTACACCGTTTTCCTCAGAGCTCACAGCCGCTTTATGTAGGGCTTCGGTGCTCCAGCAGCACCTCCGCGCAGGAGAAACCAGGGGTGTCAGGTTCATTTGAAGATAAAGTACACCTCACTGACTCATGCGTGAAGGTCGGCACACAACACACACACACACGACTGGGCATTGTGCTCTGTATAGTGCTATTTTCCGCAAAAAACTCAATCGCTGTAGCTGTAACTGTAACTCAGATGGGGAGTAAACTATCATTCGGGTTTAGTTTGGCCACTTAGGATGGCCAATTTAACCCAGTTATTAGGCATCCCAATGTCATATTTTTTTCTAGTGTTTAAAACAATTCAATTTAATGATATTAGATGTTTAGTGTAGAAAACTAACGCTTCCTGGTTTGTCTCTTTTTGGAAAATGAAATACACTTAAAGTAAGAGAGTAGGGTGATGGAGAGAGCACCTGTGTCTGTAATAGTACAGACGATGGGATATTTAAATTTCTCATATACAGCTAGACACTGAAATATCGTGTACAACAATCAGCCCACAGAGAACGAGATACAGACTGATCTGAAAATTTAAATGGTGTCAAGCACAAGTATCAGAAAACATAACACACTCACAAAAAAGCTAATTGTGTGCATGTTTTTAGAATATTTTTGAATGATCTGCTCTCTGACAGCACTTCAGCATTTACCTGCATCTTTTTTTAATTTTTATTAAAATCTCTCTCTCTTTCTCACCTCAAACTGTCATTTGTCTGTTCATTATGCTGGGTGGCTTGCTTAACGTTAGATGTAGAGAAGCAGGTACACATTGTTTACGTTGCAGATAGAGAGCATTTAAATTCAATTATAGCTGTTTTTTTTTTTTTAAATTTAGACCTTTCTGCTAAATATTCCGTGGCCAAAGTGTATAGTAGGAAAGTGCTGTTTTCCTTGGAGTTGTCAAAACAAGGAAACTCCACACAGAAAGACCCCAGCCTGTCAGAATCACTTGTAATTCAGTCTTTGTGTTGATAAATTATTACATGCACCACGTGGTATATCATATGTTTATTTTATGCAGAGATTAGGGGAGATCATGGAGAAGGGTGAGTACCTGAGAATACATGTGGAGGGAGGAGGCTGCTCCGGGTTCCAGTACAAGTTTTCTGTTGACAGAAACAAAAACGAGGACGACAGGTAAATTGCCCCAAATCAGTGTTTCCTCATTGCTTAATCTACTTCCTTGTTGTTTCCGTTTGATCTATTTATCCAATCAGCTGTATCACTGCCTGTATCCACCCTGCTGTGCTTTCAGAGTGTTTGAGGAAGGAGGAGTGGGCGTTATCGTGGACCAGGAGAGCCTGGAATTTGTGAAAGGAGCCACGGTGGACTTCAGTCAGGAGCTTATTCGCTCCACCTTCCAAGTGCTCAAGAACCCACAAGCTGATCACGGCTGCTCCTGTGGGAGCTCCTTTTCTGTCAAACTATGATCATGCTTATCTCATTCCCCAACACCCGCGTCAGTAATATTCAGCACTCTGATTTAACAGTTTATTGGGTATGTGTGTACAAAAATATAAAATATGAAGAGATATTTCTCATTATAATGCATTATAACGACTTCAGCCTGAAGATTTGCCATAGAGAGCTAGACACTACAGTTGTGCCTAATAAACTGTTAACTCAGATTATTTTATCACATTGGACTATCTCATTATTCATTTCACTTCTAATATCTAGTGACACTGAAACTGGTAGATGATAATTTCCTTTTTTTTTTTTTTTTCTTTGTTGGTGTAAAAATTACTTGGACTGAATGAACAAGAAATGTATTGATTAATCAGTGTTCTATTTAAAAAGATGTGGAGGTGATGATGCTCAATGACAGTCAATATTTAGCAGGTTGACATTAAGTGTTTGAATATTCAGCAGATTTTCCTTTATATGTAAAATATGTAAATAGCTGATAAATATGAATTCAAATTTCAAAGCTATATTTCATCTGTAATTAAGTGCATCTAAGATGTTTGTGTTCAGTTGTTTTTAAATTGGTACATTAAAAATCTCTTTTAAAAAAATTCTTTGTCATAATTTGTATATTCCAGCTATGCCACACCCCTTCTGTAATTTGAAGGTAATAACACTCCCAGAAAGGATACACCTGGTTATCCTTGACTATAGCCTCCTTTTCTCCCCTCCTATAGATGAGAGAAATGGTTCCTTTTTTCTACCAACACAGTGCTGCTGCCATTGGTCAATATAGAACCAGCTCCACACATTCCACCCCACCCCTGTAGAAAAAATCCACTGCTACAGTGCCAGTGCAGTCAGTTCTTCCTTGGTTCCTTATAAGAACCATGTTAGATGTGGACAGGTTTGAGAACAAAAAGGTTATAGTTTCATAGTGCAAACTGGAAAAGAGGCATTAATTCTCAAACCTCGCCACATGTAAGCTGGTTCTCAAAAAGTACCAAGGCATAAGTTAGAGCAAGGCACTAGCTTCCTGTTCTGCCTCTTATGCTTTGCCGTTGTGCAGGTGTGGAGTTAGTTCTGCTTTGGTACCTTTGAAGAACCAACCTACAGTGCAACAGATTTCAAACTAAGCTTTATGTCATAATGTGGCAAAAGTTGGGATATAACTTGGGAAACTTGTGGTCAGAATTCTCCCAATCTGGTGCAGTGCAGATATTATTTTTATAAAAAGAATTGCATTAGATTATAATGATAGCAGAGCACCCAGGCGATGTTTGAGCTCTGACTGTTTCATATTCTCAAGCATCATCACTCTGAATGAACATGGATGAGTCAAAATTTCAAAGATCATAGTTGCGTTTTTTTTTTTTAATAAAGTGGAATTTAAGAAACATCTCACAAAAATATACAAAAAGAATATCTACAAATGATATTTACAGTGGTGAAATGTAAATCAAAATATGCAGCCTTTTTTGTTTTTAGTAGTTTGTCTTAATACAAGAAGGAAATGTTTTGCACTTTTTATATTCTCTGATAAACATTCCATTTAAGCAATATCTTATTTCACAAAACATCAGCTTACTGTTGAAAAACATCACGCCGCTCATATTCATGAAAATGCAACAATAATATAATCATAGCAGCACACTGAAAAGTGACCAAGAGAATTGCAACAGTGCATTGAGATTTTAATTTACAGCTGTTCTTTTTTGTTTTCTGAGGAATTTGGTTCAGACAGATTGTTTTCCCATAAGCCATGCACACCCTATAATAGATCACAAATGAATCCTCATACACGAATGTTAATATGACATGAGGGGGAACACTGCTGAGGGATGGGTGTTTGAGGTCAACCAGTCAACAGCACAACCACGTTAACACATCGTAACTGAACCACCAGGGCGACACAGTGAGCAGGTCAGGTGTACAGTGCATAGTATGCTTTGGCATGCTGACATCCAGAACATAACAGTGGATGTTACATTCAGGAGGAAGGCCACAGGATTTGGAATTACCAAATAAAATAGAATTAGCGAATGACCACATGAGCACCCCCACCCCCCCAAAAAATAAAAGAATACAAAAAGAATCCGAACCATTATAAACACTCAGATTAAGGCTAATTCAGTTTGCTACATGTTTTAAAAGAATGGCATTGTCAGTAACATAATTTCATATTTCATAGGCCTGCCACATGGCAAAACTGCTATTTGGGACACGTACACAGATAAGCTTGTTTTAAAAAAATAATGCATCACTGAAAATGATATGCACATGTTAGGTGTTCTTTTTTTCCCCTCAATGATGATGTGAATATAAGAGAGCAGGGCTGTATGCCCTCCACCTGTTTTCACAATCAGGACTGTGATGAAGATGAGCCTTGCACATAATATGCATGCACCTAGTTTTGAGGCAGTAAGTTGAATCACCACTTTTACTCATTTACAAGCTGCCAGGTCCCTCCTCCTCCTCCTCCTGTCTGTTGTTTAAATGTATTATTATTTTTTTTCTCTTCTGGGGAGCCCATGCTTCGGCGAGCCCCGACTTTCTGATGCAGGATGGTCTGAGCGTGATCCTCAATGCGGGGTATGGACACACCTCCACACAAAGAGGCTAGAAGGGACAAAAGAAAGGCATGCATCACTTAACACTGAATTGTCATTAGTAAACTATGGTGTAAGTTGGATTCTCAGTCATACCTTCTGTCATCTCCGCCAGCGCTAACAACAAAGCGATCTCCATTTGTGAAGCGTACGTTTGTCAAATGAGCAGAATGGCCCAGAAAGCGTTTGTGTTTGGCCTGAAACAGAACACAGTCAAAATTTTCCAACCTGCTGCAAATCAAAAGGTGTGGCTGTTTATAGCATTTCAAGTGCACAGACAGATTTTTTCCCCTTCTACTACATAGGGATTGTGCATGTAGGCATACTTGGTGTGCTTATAGCAAAGCAATGAGTGTGTTATTTTGACAAAAATCTAAGTATGTTCCCATTATTTTTGGTCTCTTGATAAAGAAAATTGTCTATTAGGCTTGAGTAAGTTAATTAAAAGTGACCAAAACTGTAAAAAAAAACATTCTATCGTAGTGATCCATTAGCAGGAAAAGGTCTGACAAAAATTGCAGGTAATGTGGCAGTCCGTGCTAAAAGATGCTGGAAAGTCAGTTTAATCATCCCGCAAATGCAAAAAGAAATTCTATACTCACTGGCCACTTTATTAGGTACACCTGTTCAGCTGCAAGTTAAGACAAATGTGTCTTCAGCAAATTCATGGCAGCAACTCAATGCATTTTGGCATGTAGACATGGTCAAGATGATCTGCTGAGGTTCAAACTGAGCATCAGAATGGGAAAGAAAGGTGATTTAAGTGACTTTGAATGAGTTCTTCATACTCAAATGGCCTCCACAGTCACCAGATCTCAATCCAACAGAGCACCTTTGGAATGTGGTGGAACAGGAGATTCTCATCATGGATGTGCAGCTGATGAATCTGCAGCAACTGTGTGATTCTCTCATGTCAACATGGAACAAAATCTCTGAGAAATGTTTCCAGCACCTTGCTGAATCTGTGCCATGAAGAATTAAGGCAGCTCAGAAGGCTACTAGCAAGGCGTACCTAACAAAGTGGCCGGCTGTATTGTATCAGTGTAGATTGATACGATGTCAAATAGAATCAGTTTTATGTGGATTTGATTTGATTTGTTGCATTAAATATAAAAAGTTTTTGTTGTTGAAAAATGTGATAATTCTGGTGAGCATTAGTAGACCTAATGCACTGTTTTCAGCTTATTTATCTCATCGATCCCAGGTCAGATTTAAGGTGTGCATGTGTTGGTATTTTTTTTTGTTTAATACTACCACTAGGGGGCATTAAAGCTGCATACTGGCATTAAAATGAGCGTCAACATCAGTACGGAAAACCAAACTGTCAAACAAATGCCATTAGTAGAAAACAGTGCCGCCCTAATAGATCTGGAGACATCAACATAAACCCAACTATAAAATTATGCAATCATACTTACAAATTTCTCTGGACAGGGAAAGTCAAACAGCTTTACCATCCCAAAATCATCCCCTGTGACGACATTAAGGCCCGAGTGGGACACACAGGCACAGGTGACGTCTGCTTTGTCAGTGTTACGGGACCAGATTCCTATGACCTCGTCCCCAAGGACACTGGGTGCACACAGAGTGACATTTTCCTTAGTCCCCAAAACATGTAAAGACACCTTCTGTTACTCCTATTGGTGTGACCCTCACCTTGTCCAGGTGGCCCAGGTGATCCTGTCAATATGAGACTGTTCTGTGACCTGCTTCCCAGATGGCACCTCGTACACCAGTCGTTTATAAGCACCTGTGGATATCTGTTTAAAGGCATGGCAGGTTAGAGTAGAGTATGAGCCAGTCAGTGTCTCGCTCTCTGCTGCAATAAGTTGGTGAACCCCTCTATACCTGGACGTAGTTGCTGTCAGCAGAAAAGTCCATCTGCATTACAAAGCTGGGGATGTCCCTGCAGCTGTTGATGCGGTTCAGCAGTGGGCCGAGCGTCAGGTCGTAGAAGTCAACGGCGCACTCATTGGAGCCCACGGCCAAGTAACGAGAATTAGGACTGAACCTGTGAAGGAGGAGATACATTTAAGGTCTTCTCAGATTTACTGAACAGTGTGTAAAGTAGAGTTAGGTCATTATTTCAATTTGGATTTTCAATACTTATGACTGGGAATAGTACTGAGCAGTTTATTCAACATTTTACAGTAACAACACAGGAAAAATATTAAATATGCATAAGAAATAATCCTCAGCTTAATCATGAGTATGTTTGGGCTGATGGCCAATGTCTGCAGTTCTATATCTTTTGATTTTACTTCTGTACAGACTAAACTTCTTTTTTCCCCACCTCACAAAAAATTTTTAAATGGAAAAACTGAACATGACCTGCTTTTGGACAGTGTAAATCATAATGTGTCCCAGTTAAATTTGTTATTGTTAATTCATATCTAGTTTGCTCTTGCCAAATTCACCCCTATTCCTTGAGATCTACATAAATGTTTTGGCTGGAGCTTCTAACAAAAAGCTGACTCTGTTTTTGCAGCAGATGCTGCAGAGTATAAATAATGACAAAACTGGCAAGAAGGCCCAACTCACTAATTTCCTTCCCGATTAACAAAATGTTCTCTTATAAACAAAAAAGATGTTCAGACACATAAAATTAATTTCTATAAAAGGCAAATTCCAGTTATAAACCTGCAGCTCGGGTAACTCAACTGCGCCTGTGGTACTTTCATTACCTAATATCTTGAATAGGTGAACGCCGGTCCCTTTTCTTGCCCCAGATTTTGAGTGAGGTCACCAGCAGGATGATGAATTCTCCATTCTTCATGCCAATGGCCACCATGTCTCCCTCAGGACTGTAGCTGATGGTGTGCGCCGGGTGGCCCAGGTTCACCTTATTCAGCATCTTCTGTTTCCCCACAAGGCGACGAAAGATCAGCACAGAATTTCCGTTAACTTCTTGATAAACTGATGGAAATCTGAAGCTGCCCTGACGAACCTAAAGCCTGACCTTTTCTGGGATGTCCCACAGACGAACAGTGCCATCCTCTGCGGCCGACAGAAACACATCTCTAGAAGGATGTGTGCCCAAGCCCCATATAGGTCCGTCCATGTGTCCGTTCACCAAGATGTTGCATGCTGCGTTCTTCTCTCCTACTTCAATGATCTCTGCATTTCTGGTCCCCACAAGGATTTTACCCTGGCATGTCACCAAGCAAAATAGGTTTAAAAAAAATAGATAACATCCTGTGAGAAGTCGGAAAATTCTTATCAAGCACAGTGTTATTTGTTACCTACCTTTCCCCTGCATACAGAGCGAACGCAGTCTATGATCTGTCCGGTTTCTAACCGAAGGCTCTGCATCGTTTCAGCTCCTGGTCCCAGAGCTTCAGGGCACCACCCTCCTTTGACCTGTGGACAGCATGGAAATCATCTTCATTCATATCTTAAATACCTAAATGTATTCAATCCCATTAATATTGTGCATCTTTGGTATTACATATGACACATGGATGGAAAAACAGGTTAAATATTTTTGTCTAGCATCATTTCTGGCTATATATTTCTTGTATTTTGCCTGGACACACTTTTCATGCATGACTATAATAAATTGAAAACAATAAAAGTAAGAGCATTAACACGGCATGTGAGGTGCCGGTGCTCTTTCCTTCGTTGAGATATCAAATGGTTTTAAATAGGCGTACACACTCAGCGTCATAGCTTACTCAAAATATCATTTTCAATGATGAAACAAAGTCATCCACCATCTAACCCTGACATCTTACAAATAGAGCATGTTAATGTAACACAGAAGAACTTACGGTCTTTCTTTGCCTCCGGTGACGATGAGGCCATCCCTCAGTGTGGTGTACATAGTGAACACGGGGCCCGTATGAGCTTTGGCCACTATTCTTACTAGAATGTGTTCCTTCCATACACACACATCCCCACTTATGGTACCTGTAAATGTCAAGTTATTCTGAAAAGAAAACAAATCTGCACTAATCTAGTGGCCTAAGAGAGCAGAGCAAGCAACACAAAAACAGTTCACGGCACATTGAAGCATACAGTGTGGCATATGTTGCGCTTTAAAAATCAGTACACTGATTTTATGAAGTAAGAACAAACAGCGTGTTGAAATTTGAGGCAAAATAGGCTTCACGGGGTTCACTTACAGCTCCAAATGCTACAGAAAGCATGGTCTGCATCCGGGCGTCCTCCAGGGTACTGAGCACGCCTTTCTTGCTGAGCAAAGCTCGGCCAGCTAACGTCCAGAAACGCACATGTTTGATGCCCACAGACACAAAGTGCGTGTCTGAGTCGGGCCGAAACTCAGCCACAAAGATCCTCTGGGTGTGACCTATCCGGCTGGCCACTTTGGCACCTGAAAGAAAGCATGATTGGTCTGTCAGTGAAAATCCCAGGAGAGAGAGAGAGAGGAAAAAACCAAGAATTTACAGGGAAGTAATTTTTTTCTTACCTTCCTGCCACTTCCAGATGGTGACAGTGTGTTCAGGGTCCAGGCCCACGGACAGCAGGAGCTTTCCTGTGGCACTGAAACTAACAGAACAAACCCCGCCGGCATGGAAACAGCGCAGCACCGACAGCGTCTGCTTGGTCATGGCATCCCACACATGGATAGATGGAGATGTGGCTACGGGAAAACAAACAGAGATCTGATCAAAAAGCTTCTTAATTCTTCTTTCCAACAGAAAAATATAGTTTTAGATGACATTTCTTATTCCTGAAAGTCAAATTCAATATTTTAAATCAACACATTTTTAAAGGTTTATATGGCCCCTAGATGGCAGTCAGATGTCTTTAATATTTTAATATTTAAACTCTTACCCGACATGTCACCAATATCACCTGTAAAACAAAATTAAAAACTGATTAATTGACAAAAAAAACAACCAATTATTTCTCAATTTTTTGCGGTTGTTGAGCAACAGCGGCAACTGAAACATAACAAAAACAATGTTGCAAATTTTAATTTCCTGAGGTAAATGCAATTAAATCTTCTTTGTCACTCGTTTTTACTTTCCAGGATTGTCTTTTGCAACATGAGAAAATCTGAATGAAAAATACAGCGCATGCCAAATTCCTGCAAGTAGTCTTAAAAAAAATCTGCCTTAAAAATGGTATTTCTGCAGATTTTGGTTGCTTGTTGTGCAGATGAGCTTGTACGAGGAGGATGTGCAGCAATCCTCTTGCGTACGTCACAACACAGGACAGAGAGAGGAGAAAGAAGCAGCTGCTGACACAGGAAGTCGACTTCTCACAAACATACCTACTTGGCCAGTTGCCACCACGTTGGGGAATTTGGGGTGTTGATTGATGGTCAGGCACAAAATGTCATCACTGTGTTCTACATAGAAACTTTGGCAGGCTGTGTGAAAACACACACGTCAAATTAAATACACATACTGTATGCCAGTTTATTTTAGTGGATCTTCTCAACTTTCCTCTGTCTACTTACAGGTTGTCAAATTAAGGACAATGCCGACGGAGGCTGTGTGGTAGATTATGTCCGACCCCTCGTTCAGGTAGTGGACGTTGTTGCGGCAGTCGTTGCCACGGTAACCAAACACCAGCTCTAACACCAAGTCCTGCGTGAGAGTCAGGAAAAAAAAAAAGGCGATCTGAAAGTCAGAAAGGTTAACGCCATGACAACCAAGATCTTCAGGGCCAGCTTGCTGACTGAAGATCGCTATTATTCGATTAGAGCATCATCATCATCCTCATCCTCATCCCCAGAGAGGTTGTCTGGACTGAAGGAGGAGCATGCGGTGTCTTAGGCTTAAATAATCACATTAGAAAGGAGCATTCTGAATCATCTGCTGCTCTAAAACAGACAAGCCTCCTTCTACTTCCATAAATTTATTATGTATTAATGGGCTTTGGTGAGGACATGAGGCATAGGTGTAGATTTCAGTAAATGCAGGGGACATAACCCCGCCAATATTTAGAATGCATGCATTTGCCTTCTTCAATAAAACATTAAAGAGGAGTTTTGGCACACCTCTGGCCCTGTGTGCAAACAGGCCTGTAATCATGAAGGTAAGAGGAGAAGGAAAAGAAGACATTTTTTCTCAGAAACTCTGAAATCGAGGTAAGTTGTGACAAAGTGTTGCTGCTAGTTTGATAGCTAATCTTAACATAATGTTCCCTGACCTTGTCTGCAGCCTACGTCCTAGTTAAGATTCCTAAAAAAAAAATCCTGAAACACAGAGCATGAGCAGAAATCTTGTCAATCTTCATCTGGTCATCTGGTCAATGAATCAAAATAAATTTACTTATCACTGATGTGAGCGGACGATCAATGCAAAGCATGTTCTCCCAAACAAAAGAAAAATATCAGGCAGAACTGTCAACTCGTTACACTTTTACTCTCACATCTAAAACCAGGTGAAACACCAAAAAGTGCAACATGCCTGCATGTGTGGTAACACAGCAGGCATTAAATTATATGAGAAAAAAAAAGAGAATTATCACATGAAAGTACAGAACGCCTCAGACTCTTATTGCATTACCTTCAAGCAGACTTCAAGGACCACAATGCAAGAAAAGAAGTGCCTGACACTCAAGATTTTCCAAGGGATGACCATCACACCCCTCTTAAAGTGTCCCTGCCAGTGTTCAAATGCAACCTGCACCCACGATATCAGGTCCTTACCTCAATGGGTCTCTTCTTTTTGCCGACATTGTTGGTCTGCAGCTTCTCTGGCTGTGGCAGTGCTCTGCTGACAGGAGGCCTGAAACAGACAGCTGGGATAAGAGGGGTGCCGTGAAGCTGCTTTTCATGCTGAAAATAATAATGATGATAATACGGATCATTGCACTATGGTTGCTACATGAATATTACATCGTTTACTGTTCATTGCTTTCTGTGTCTCCCTGCATTTGGCTGTGTGAGTTATTATTAATCTCTTTTATTTACTTCCTATTTTATTTCCAGGGTAAGTTTCCTGCTCATATTTCCTTTCATGCCTTCATAATTGTCTGATTGAATTTACTTCTGTCTTATTAGCGTTCTCCCTAGTGTGTATTCAGTCTGTCTTCTCTCAGTATTTGTCAGCTCGACGAGTCATCTTCCTCTTGTCCTGTGTCTTCAAGCTTTTTCTTTAATATCAGTAAGTTGAGATTAAAGTTCCTTTATTATTCATACTACCAGCAATTCTGTCTCCCTTTTTTGTGTCAGCAACCTAAGAACTTCACTACAGTTGTGACAGTTTATTTTAGTAGGTAACTGGTGGTTAAGCTCAAAAGCAATCTGTTTCCTCTACAGTTTCAGAGTGGGAATGCAGGATAAACCGGAACATCGATGACGTAGTAGCTCATCCGGCTCATGATCCATTACAATTCAATGTGTGAAGTACCGAAAGAAAGTTATAACTTATAAGGGGGCTCACAACGGTTGTATCCAGGACAAATTAATCATGTTCAGCACCAAGTGAAAGTATTACAACTGCATAGTCAGTAGTAACCATGTCCATAAAAATCATGAAAATATGATATCATAGCACTGACCACATTTCTGATGTTAGTTTATAGGTGATAGGATTGGCTCCACTATGATTCCCCATGATCAGGATCAATAAGATCATGATCACCTAACAGGATACAAGTGGCACACAACATGTGAGGGAGAGCAAATATTGCAAGCTATCAAATCATTTGGTATTTCATGAAGTTCTATTCATTCATTCAATTCATCAGGGAGGGGTTTTGGTGAGATTGTACAGGAAGGTTACGCTGTGAAAATGGAAAGGTGTCCACAAAATGACAAATGTAACCATGATCTTCATCTTGAACACAATTAGGTGATTGTTGTGTGTAAGTTTCACTAAAATCTGACTAATACTCTCGGAGGACTAGCAATTCTTGTGAATTGTGAACGGATGGATGGATGGATGGATGGATGCCATGACGTGGGCTCATCAGTTTTTGATTTAAGGGCTTGGGAAAATAGAAATCTTTTTATCCACACTAAAATAAGACTACAAGTTACAGCGCTGCTTTGTCATGCTCACACATCTTTAGTCCCAGCCAGTCTATACTTTTAAATAAACAAATTTTACAGTTAAGTCTGTCAAATAGAGTTGTTTGTAATCTTGCTGAAGTCTTTTTCTAATCAACTAAATATCTGAGTTTAAAACACTGGCCTATAATTATCAAGACTTTTATAGCGTGTGTCCCAGTGCAAAGAGTAAATGGAGCGGAGAAGCTGTTAACTTGGTTTTCTTTTTTTTTTACTAATTTTGAATCAAAAACATTTCCTGGTTTAAATTGGATGATTTCCCCTTCAGGATCACCTTCGTGTGCTTCTCTTCATGGCTTTCAGTTTGGCTGCTACTTTCAGATCGTGCTGAGGTCCTGGTCTGTCTGTCCCTCTTTTGATCCTCTGCAAAGTGTGCTGGATCTCCTCCAGTGTTTTAAAACTTTAATTTTACTTTTGAGAAATCAACAAAGGTGCTTGGTGGGACACTGGGAAATGGAGCTGATAAGAAAAGTTGTGGTGGTGTGACTGCATCATGGCTCTCAAACTCAGTTTAGCTCATGGGTCACATACAACCTAATATGATCTCAACATCCCCACCAAATTTGCTGTTTTTATTAAGTAAGAACACATTCTAAAAATGTTCACCTGGGTCATAGCATACATTTTAAAAAAGCCCAAATGAAAGGTGAAATTTATCCCACTGGGACAATGAAAGGTATTATTTATGTATTTTTCGTTGTATACTTGTGTACAATGATAATTAAGTTGAATCTAATCTAGTCTAATTATTTCTTGCTAACTGTAGAGATCCCTTTATAAACTAGATAAAAGTTTGTTTTTTCTTCTTTTGGACATTTGCTGAGTCTACTGTCATTTTGAAGTTTTTGTGACTAAACAACAACAGCATTTTTTCATGGTTAAAACAGCTAAAAAGTAACGCAGCGTCCCCACACAGGTAGCAGTAGTGTAATTGATGACATCATACTTTGCAAAGCCTGCAGGCTGAACTGGACTCTTTGGCGACCCAGTTCGGTTTGCATGTTTGAAATCCTTGTTCTGCATTAAATTCAGGTGCACCTGAAATGTAACTTGATAATTACTCCCTGTGCAAGTTTGAGGTCCAGGGTAAAAACTGCTGATTGCATAGTGCAAGAGGTCAGACTTCCAGCAATCCAAAAATAGCAGATTTTTATGAGCCAATTCCTGTAACTTTACATTAACAAACTGTAGTCAATACAGGTCAAGTTAGGTGTCTAAAAGAGGACCGCGAAGACACTTAAAAAAAAGACTGCTCATACTTATCCAAAAAAATACCTGAGAAAGACCAGAAAAGTAATGGTGGGGAGAAAATAAAGAGTAGAAAAACACAATGAGAAGCTTACCTTGATCCTCTTCATGGCAGCAATGACAAAAACAAACAAACAAACAAAAAAAACAACAACCAAGAATTAGAAAAAAAGGTTTCCCACAGTGCTCACTGCTGCCAGGCGGACACACGTAACACAACACCTCAGCCACTGAGGATATAAGATATAAGAGTCAGCGCCATCATGTAACCATGACAACCAAAGTCCATTTCTATGACAACCGCTGCCCTGAAGATGCTGCGTGGTTGGTTGCATCACCGTCAAAAAACAAATCTGGAAATGAATAAATCTGAAGCACCAACAGTCGGTGACGCAGTTTAGATGTTTTATAATAGTGGAAGGCTCATAACGTATATAAAAAAACAGATCTTCAAAATGACTGAAAGGGATAATATCTTATTATCTGTTATATTAATATTTCTTCTTGCTTGAGGTTTGAAGTTTGAATTTAATTTGCTTTAGCATCCTGTCCACTTTAGTGGTCATCGCAACAGAATCTGAACAAGTAGTACTAAAGTTGTTTTTAATAGCTAGAGACTCAGGGGGGAAAATGGGATGATTAAAGTGGGTCAAATTTCAACTTCAAACCTCAAGCAAGAAGAAATATTAATATACTCTAATTACTAATAACTAATAACTCTAATTTAACTTTGAGCCCCATTTTTGCCAGTACTGAGAACACCTGAAACAGGGTTTTAACTTGTCAAGCTTTTTTTCCCCCCACGCATAAACTCTAGACAATGTCAAGAAAATCAAAATGACAAGCAGTTGGTGACATGGTTGTGGGCTTATGTTGGGCTTCTTTCTAATGCCCTTTTGTTCTCTGATATTTCTCTGTCCTGCCTCTGTTAGTGCCTTCTGTGTTCCCCTGTCTCTTTTACCATGTTTAGTGTTAGTGTTCAAGTCTCAGCGTCACTTATTTGTCTTCTGGTTATTTCTGTTTGACTTTGATAGTTGGTTTTCTCATATGTCTCGTTTCAATCCACGGCTCCTCCAGTCTACAGGTCAAAGTGTCCTTGGGCAAGATACAGAACCCGTGCTGTATGAATGTGTGTGAATGGGTGAACTTTTTCTCAGTTTCTCATGTTTCTGTTTTGATAAAGCCCGTTTTTTTTGTTCTTATCCTTCTTGCCTCTATGTTCTACTTTTGAGTCTTCACACCAACATTTTATGACTTCAAGTACACTATATTGCCAAAAGTATTTACTCATCTGCCTTCACATGCATATAAAACTTGAGTGACATCCCATTCTAAATCCATAGGGTTTAATATGATGGCGGCCCACCCTTTGCAGCTGTAACAGCTTCAACTCTTCTGGGAAGGCTTTCCACAAGGTTTAGGAGTGTTTATGGGAATTTTTGACCATTCTTCCAGAAGCACATTTGTGAGGTCAGACACTGATGTTGGATGAGAAGGCCTGGCTCACAGTCTCCGCTCTAATTCATCCCAAAGGTGTTCTGTCAGGTTGAGGTCAGGACTCTGTGCAGGCCCGTCAAGTTCTTCCACACCAAACGTAGTCATCCATGTCTTTATGGACCTGCTTTGTGCTCTGGTGTACATTCATGCTGGAACAGGAAGGGAACATCCCCAAACTGTTCGTACAAAGTTGGGAGCATGAAATTGTTTAAAATGTCTTGGTATGCTGAAGCATTAAGAGTTCCTTTCACTGGAACTAAGACGCCAAGCCAAACTCCTGAAAAACTACCCCACACCATAATCCCCCCCTCCACCAAACTTTATACTTGGCACAATGCAGTCAGACAAGTACTGTTCTCCAGGCAACCACCAAACCCAGACTCATCCATTGGATTACCAGACAGAGAAGCATGATTCATCACTCCAGAGAACACGTCTCCACTGCTCTAGAGTCCTGTGGTGGCATGCTTTACACCACTGCATCCAACACTTTGCATTGTGCTCGGTGATGTAAGGCTTGGACGCAGCTGCTGGCCATGGAAACCCATTCCATGAAGCTCTCTACACATTGTTCTTGATCTAATCTGAAGGTCACATGAAGTTTGGAGGTCTGTAGCAACTGACTGCAGAAAGTTGGTGACCTCTGTGCACTATGTGCCTCAGCATCCACTGACACTACTCTCTGATTTTTACATGGCCTACCACTTCATGACTGAGTTGCTGTCATTCCCAATCGCTTCCACTTTGTTATAATACCACCAGCAGCTGACTGTGGAATATTTAGCATCCTACCCTGGAATTCACTGATCTCCTGAGAGTAACTCATTCTTTCACAAATGTTTGCAGAAGCAGTCTGCATGCCTAGGTGCTTAGTTTTATACACCTGTGGCCATGGAAGTGATTGGAACACCTGAATTTAATGATTTGGATCGGTGACTGAATACTTTTGTCAATATAGGTTATGTTCTCACTAGTGGAATCACTGTTTGGTTTAGGCAAGGGTGCTGGCTAAGTAGAGTGTGCAGGAGACAGGATGGCTATGGCTTGCTATGAATTCACCAGGCAGTTACCTGCACTTTTTCCACACTGAAACATCACACTCACTCTGTACTAGGGAGCTGGTAGGTAAGGTTGTTTAATGTCTTTTCCTACTGATTGCGTCATTTGTGTTCTTACATTTATTCTGACTTGGAAAAGGTTAATCATGCATTTTATTTTCTTAAGGTTTCACTAAAGTGACTCCCCTCTCTCTGATGTGTAAGTATCACTCTCAGGCATCCAACAAGTTCAGAATCAGAAGCAGTCGGGCTTCTTACACATATGACCCCTATCCTGGCTTCTTTCCATTTTAGATTTTTACTGATAACATTTTCAGCTTGTCTGGGTCTGGCCCCCAAGCTGCATTACAGAAAGGCTGTTCCAAATTTGAGGCTTAACTCTAAGGTGATCATGCTTTGCTATCACAGCCTCTTGGATATGGAATGACCTGACTTAGGAGATAAAGCTTGCAGAATCAGTGACTTCCTTCAAATCACTTCTTAAAGCATATTTTTTGTAGAACTGATTTACGTAATGCTATTATTTTTTTTTTTTGACTGTTGGTACTGATGAAAATTTGAGTTGGGGATTTTTGCATCCCCTTTTCCTTTTTTTTTTTTTTTTTAAATCCTCCTAACTTTTTATTTGATCTTATTTTGGACTTACTCTGACTTTCTGTTTGAATGTAGTGTTCTGCTTTTGCTATTTTGCCAAAAACACTATATAAATATAGTTATTATGCATCTCCATCGGGTAAAGTCTACACCAACTAAGGGCTATGGTGCATGTGTTAAAAAAGGCTTTTGGAAGAACAAAATACTGGAAAGTAAATTGTTAAAACTGATATCAAGCAAATATTCACAGGTACATCATCGGGGACTTAACATGCAAGAAGTGACTTTCCATGCAGTTGTTTGAATGATAAACTGCCTCTCTTTTATTTAATACCCTGTGCATAACTGTTACATGTGCCTTTTTGATACCTTGTCAAAGCTGTCTTTCCTTTTTATTGCTGTTACATGCATTTTACCTATGCGCTTATGCCGATTGCTTTATTGCTGCAAAATCTCCATATAGAATCACAAGAACTTACCTGACCACCCCTTGTCTTCAAGTGGAATTAAATAATGGAGCAGGATAATGACAGATGGACAGCCATTAAAGGAAAGAAAAGCAGAAAAGGCAGAGTTATTTCAAAAGGGAAGGGACAGGACAGGAAAAGAAAAGATATGCTGTGTGAAGAAGTCAGGTTTGGCGTCAGCTTGACACAAAAACCTCATTAGTATTATTGTGCTACTACTCAGGAACATCCTTCTTAGCAAAGCTTCATCACAGCTTCAGTGAGAAATACCTTTCGTCCACAGAGGGCTCTTTCAGCTGCAAGTGGGGTTTCACGCCAGTCATTGGTCGCATGTTGGTCGATAAGGCCTTGATGGTGTAGTTGAGCTCGTTCTCCCTCGTCACATCACTGTCATAACCTGGTGGGAAAGAGGAAAATATGCATTTCTCATTCAGCAAGAGGATCAGGTCTGACAAATGAAAATCTTAGAAGAACTGAATCGCTTGCCTCCATCATCCTCGCTCTCGATATCCGACTCCTCGCTGTCACATTGTCTGAATTCGCGGTGGCCCTCGGGCTCATGAGCCCAAATCATGAGGCACGTGTCACTCCCACCGACAGTTACCAAGAGGCTGTCGTCGTGGGTCCATCGCACATTTGTAACATGGGTGCTGTGGGCCACATAACGTTTGAACTTTGCATACTTCCCCTAGGAGAGAGGAATGTTCGTGACATTAACATGAAATTAACATAAATTTGCATAACTTAAACTTATAATTTGAGTCATGTGATGTTCAAACAAGATACTACAGAGATTATGCACTGTGTCGAACCTTAACAGGGTATCTGAAGAGCTTGATGTATCCTAGATCATCTCCTGTTGCTAGCACCTTTCTGTCATTGCTAAGGCAGGCAGCGGTCACCTCAGTGACCTCACTCATCACAGGCCAGATGCCTTCAACAGATGTACCCAGGACACACGTCCATGTGGTCCAATCAATCTTCTCCACCTGAATAAAGCCAGGAAATAAGACAAATGTCAAACAGGAAAGACATTAAAACAAGATTTTAGAAATGCACTCTGGGGGTTTATGACGAGAAGACTCAGAGGTAAAACTAAAATCTTATATTGACTCTAAAGAACCCTGCAATGTGTTTTTATTAGAAGCTTTTGAACCATCTGTAAGATGAGCTTTAGTTCACTGGGTGGAGCAAAAGTGCAATAATACACCAGCTGCCAAGGGAAAAAGATTTCAAAAATGGAATATATCTTTTTTAGGAATATTAATGTGCTACTTGCAGAAGCTATTGCACAAGTTTCGTAATATAAAAATAAAAATCCAGAGTCAAATATGACAAACTTTTAGTGTACAGCTTAAAGTGGACCTCTTATGGTCACTTACAGCTTAATATTTTCATTCCTGGACTCTACTAGAGAAGCTTTGTATGAATTTTACCCAGAGCTTTGCTGCAGCCCCTCAGTTCACTCATGTCACACAAGTGGTTTGTTACCCTCTACAAATGAAATTTTATGACCATGTTAGGGATATCTGCTCTGACTGAAAAAAGTGTCTGAAACTCAGCATTTATGGGCTACCATCACTAAGTGTTTTCTCATAGTGTATTGCATGATCACTGAAGTTCTCTTGAGGATATTTTAGGGTTTTACGTAACAGTATAAAGTGCCTCACAACAACTGCTGTAGTGAACTTGCACTACATAAATAAAACTGAATGTCTGTTAAATATCAAGCTACAACTGTAAGATGGTTAGCTTGCCTTAAAGGAAAAACTGAAAAAGTGGAAAACAGTTAACCAGGCTCAACAGCTACCAGTACTAGTTAGCTGCTTACTCCTGTTCCCAGCATTTATGCTAAGCTTAGATATGCTAACTTCTAATGGCTTCAGCATATAGGTTAATGTGATCATAACATGAGGATTTTTACATAAAGGCTTAACTTTAGTGAATAAATAGTAAATAAAATAGGACCAAGAACAGAGTCTTGGGGCACTCCACAGCACAAACCATCTAATCAATACAAAGAAACAACA
Source organism: Pterophyllum scalare (assembly GCA_024447675.2). NCBI lineage: Eukaryota > Metazoa > Chordata > Actinopteri > Cichliformes > Cichlidae > Pterophyllum > Pterophyllum scalare. The sequence continues at coordinate 61,449 of JAMQGT020015290.1, read as the reverse complement.
ACAACAACACAAAATCATAAGCCAGGCAAGAGCCCAAATGGTAATAACCTTTCAATTATGATCTTATAATCAAATGCACTACAGAATAGCACAATGAATGTAATGGAATAACACAGACAAATGGATCACAATGTGGTAAAATGAGAATAGAGGACATCTGATGCTCCACTGAGACGTGACCTAGTGACATCGCTCATCTCTGACCCTTATTTTTTCAGTGCTTCCGGTTTCTGTGTGCCTCACAAGACGTGTGAATGTCACAATGTCTTAAAATGACCCTAAACACTATCCCACTTCCACTGCCAAAATTAGAATGATACTGGTGAAAACTGGGCCGTGTTAATGCTTCACTGCCCTTCCCCAAGCCTCCTGTGATCCCGAGGGGAGAATGTGTGCCAACAGTGCCATAACAATAGCTGCTCCTGTGTCTTTTCTTCACTGCTTACCTCTGTAGCTGGGATGGTCTGCCTCTTGCCCCGAGGAGCTTCAAAGAAAAACTGCTCTTTAGCACTCGTGTTGACTTGGAGTAGCTTTCCTGTTAATGAAAGAGCCCAGTGGGTGTAGTGGTTAACATTTTTTAACAGTTAGATTTTGAATATATAATTGGTCCCTAAGCAGTTATTTGCAGAGATTTATTGAGTATTTTAAGAAGCTTGCTTACCTCTCTTGTCCCAGTCCAGATGGGTAATGTAGTTGAGGCATCCTTTGCACACTCCTACCCTTTTGCTGCTCATTACATTGTAAATATCCACAAAGCTGTCTCCTGATGCCACTGCAAGGTACTTCCCAGCTCCTGAGCCAACAATGAAAGGAGGAAAAAAAAATTACTTTCAGTCCAGACTGAATGATCTCAAAAGCTATCTCTCTGCGCACATATCGTGCTAACTTTGGTGATCTCCTGCCTTTTCGTGTAGTATCAGAAGCAGGTGAATAATGAAGTACATAAACATCTACTAGATATACTGGCATATAAATAAACAAAAACATGTCCCCCTTAGTCCACCTCACTTGACTTGTCTTCTAGTCTCACAGAAAAATTAATGCATTACCACAAAGTTTGGACTTCTATAGACCCTACAGGAAATTTTCTTTCACCAATTTGGAGTCTCTAGCAGGTCTAAAGAGTTGCAAAAATAATAATATATTAACATGACTAAGGAGTAATAACAATTATTACACAACTTATATGTATAATGGCTTCTACTCTAAGGAAGGTGCTCTCAGGAATTAATGGGTGTTCGGTAGAGAAACACGATCCCTCGCATTGTAGATTAAGGTTAAGTGTCCGGGAGAAAAAGAGTTTAGTTTCTTGCTCTCACTTTGTCCACCCCCACTGTTTCTCATTCCTGTCTCACTGTTACTCTGTCTGGCCTTATTACAGAAAGCCATTAATTTGGGTCATGCCTGCAGCAATATCTCCGACTCACAGCAGGAGAGAAATATATACACCAGCTGAAATTCTGCACAGCATCCTACGTACTGTAAACTCAGATGCTTTGGAGGGCACATGGCTTTTAGAGGTCTATTTTCTTCTCAGAGTTTTGTAATGGTGAGGAAATGCGGAGGTGATCAGACAGACCTGGAGAGAATCTGATATCTGAGATGATGTCCTTGCGGTGGTGGAAAGACACCAGGTCCTCCAGGGTGTCTGCGTTCACAATGATGAAACTGCCGTCATTCAGGCCCACCGCTAAAGCTTTGCCATCAGGGGAGAAGCAGCAGCAACGGCCGCCTGTGGAGGACAAGGTGTCTGTTAAATGCCTGGGACCATTCCACTTCCTGTTATCTGTTAGCATTTCAACAGTGACTCACCTTTCCTGAGTTTGCGTACAGCCAACATGCAGTGGCTCGGTGACAGGTCCCATATGCGCAGAGTTTTGTCATCGCTGACGGTGGCACAGAGAGGGAGATGGGGATGAGTAGCCAGGCCCCACACTTCACCCTCCATGTGACCCTGCCAATACACAAAAGTAGAAATATTTGATTTAAGTGATCACTCCACTTTTACAACAGGTGATGGAGAAAACAGAAGTTGAAAAAGCTTTTTAAAAAATGAAGAAATAAATGATTCAACATGAATATAAATAATATCTTTGTTTATTTTTTTGATTTGGTTATTTATTTCCTATTGTGCACATGTTGTTGCTTTTGTTGACTTAGTTTATTTCTCCCCTGTTTTTTTTTTTGGCTTATTTAGTGTTTTCTTTATTTTGAAGGATCTCCTCATGTGTCTTTCTGTGTATTAACTTCCTCCTTCTGTGCTCCATCTGAGCTCTTTAGTGTCTGCTTAGAGTTCATCTGCACCTTCTTATCCTTGTACCCCTTATGTTTATTTAATCTGTGTGCTGTCCTTTAGTCTTTGTCAGTTTGCAGTGTTATCTGCCTCTTGTTCCTGCTTATGCACTTGCTGTTTAATTGCTTTCCTTTTGGACTTCTGCTTTTCTTTCTGATTTGACACATACGAGCACTTTTTATTATTATATTCTGTGAGCCAGTAAGTATAATTTCATTTAATATGGTCAGTTCGGTCTCTTTTTGTGTTTTGCTTTTGAGCTCGCTTGCTATAAAATTAAAGAAGGGGTCCTAACTCAGAACTATTTTAGCCATTTATGACCCCATTAAATATTATACACAAAAAAAGCTTTTTCCTGTGTTTATTATGTCTTTACAGTTTCCTTGTGATAAATATTCTGAAATATTCAGTTGTAATTAATCATATGCTTCTGGAAATCAAGCATCTGCATTAGGACTTGTGCAGCAGTAAATTTTGCTGTTCTAGGCCTGTTAGCCATTAATTACTGCAAAGCATCACAATCCAATGATAAGAACTGAATAATTCCAATAAATCAAAGCCTATAATTAAAAACACACACACACACACACACACACACACATATTTCCATGGTCAAAAACATTCCCACACACATTTCCATTATCTTTACCACTGAAAAAAAGATGAAAGTTCATAGGTGAAGCAGAAGTAGGAAGTAGAAGTAGGAAAGATTTTTTTTTTTACAATTAAAAGTATGACAGAAAACATAAATATATGGCATTGGTTATAAATGATCCTACACAGTCTCTTTAAGATTAAATCTACTAGATCACTTTCTCTTGCAATAGCTTTGATGTCAGAAACAAGGTTTTGGTCACATGTGTACAGCAACATTTGCCTAGACTTTAACAAAATGTATTTATTCTCCTTTATGATATACTATATTGCAAAAGTATTTGCTCATCTGCCTTCACACGCACATGAACTTGAATGACAACCCATTCTTAATCCGTAGGGTTTAATATGATTTGGGCCCAACCTTTGCAGCTTCAACTCTTCTGGGAAGGCTGGTAGTTACCCATTCCTTCACAAATGCCTAGGTGCTTAGTGGAATGTGATCGTAAGACATGAATTCAATGATCTGGATGGGTGAGTGAAAACCTTTGGCAATATTATGTAGCAGCAGTCAGCAGCAAATGGGCAGAGCATTTGCACACACACACATAATCCTTCAACTTCTTTCTTTAGAGCCTATAGGTACCAGTATTCCTACAAAAGAAGTTAAGGCACATCAAACATTGTACTCATCAAACACAGTTAACCTCGTTAGCTTGTAGAATAAACCATCCCCTTTCGATCTCTTCTCATCAATTGATCACTTCTTGAGAGATCTTAAGGGCAATCAATAGCATTTGCTCTGTCTTCCTAAAATTAAGGCAGACAAGGAGAAATTGCAGGAGCACTTAACCAAATTAAAAATCTCCCACTGAGTGCCAGTAATTCATCAGCATTTACGACTATTTCCTCTGTGAATCTGCATCTGTTTGTACGCTTTAACCAATTAACCATACTATAATATGCATCTATTACGGAGACTATTTTACAAAGTGCAACATACTGTTTAGTTCTTTTTTCTAGATTTTTGCACCCATAAAGTCTTTCACAAAGTGGATGCACAAACCTTAAGGCCTCACATACATTATCTCTGATTAAACCTTCCATCACCTCATGAAAATACCAGCAAGCCTCTGCTATCAATTAATTTAGGCACAACACTGAACATGAACTTGCACAGGTAAGTAAACTATGGCACCAGCATTAAGCCACCATGTTATTAACTCCTTTAAGGATGCTTCTACATCAAGGAAAATGTATTACAACAATCCTCACCATGTATTTATTTATTTTTTTTATAAATTGGTGAAAAAAGCACATATTCCACCTTTCAAATCTTTACTAACTTGGAAGAAATTTGCTCCCTCTACCGCTGTCAAGTTACAGACTTCCAGCTCATCATACTGCAGAGAAACTAGGATCTTCATGAATATGTGACGGTACAGGCTGAAGCTGATGTACTGCATATGTTATCAGATATGTGATGTTTTTCCTTCTTCTTACCTGGACGAGCAGAGTGATGGGGCCACTCTTGTCCACCTCCAAGATCTCGCCGTTCTTTGTCCCCACTAGGATGTGGCCATGGCCAAGAGATATGGCACGTATGGAGGGATTGTCCTCTAAGAGCAACCCTGCAGTGAATTAAAAAATGAAGTCATAAAGACCTTAGCAGGAACCAGGATACAGGATTGCAATCCTCACTTCAGTTAAAAGCATTTAGCATTTTAAATGGATGTATTATATCATGGTAGATAAAAATGACCTAAGGACAGCAGCAGATAGTTGAGAACAAGGTGATCTTTTTACCTTTGGAGCCTGGAGCTAGGACAGATCTCTTGATGGCATAAGTTTTGAGGCACCTCTCGAAAGTATCATCCCACAGAGCTACTATACCATCCTTTCCACCAGTCACAAACCCCTACAAAATATTGCCACATGTTAAGCTATAGTGATCTTCTGCTGCTTGAGCATGTCACCATCGGGTGAAATCTTATAACAGATAAAACCTGCTATAAAAAGAGGAATCTAAACAGGCCTACACAGATTTAACCAGGAAATTGCCATCTAATGTCATATTTTAAAGGGGACCTACTGTGCTCATTTCCAACTCCATATTTTTATTCTTGGACTCTGAGTAGCTCCTTAATTACCTTATAGAGGGCATCAGTGCAGCCCTTAATTCTATCCTTGTATGAACAAGATCTTTTAACTCCCATTCCCCTCCATTGAAGGCAACTTTCTAACAAAAGATATAACAGCACATGCTCACAGCCAGAGTTGTGTGCCTGAGATGAACATGTTAAGAATATCTGCTCTCATTGACATCATAACAAAGATGAGCAGTCTGAACCCTGAGATTTTGGCTCAGGGATTACTTTTACATAACGCTGAAGTTTAGGATGGACATCCACCAGAAAATAAGAAAAAGCACAACAGGTCCCCTTTAAAATGATCATAAAATAACAGCATTTAATGACCTGCAAGTTATAGAAAAAGTTCTAATAAGGGGAAGAACATTTTCTCCTGCATTTGTCTTATACCTTTTCTAGGGCGTGCATACTGAAAACAGGGCCGTCATGAGCTTTGACAGTCTTCATCAGGAACATGTCCCTCCAGATGCAAATGTCCCCTGTGCATGTGCCTGAAAACACCATCTCCTCTGACCAGCCATACACAGCGCACATCATAGTCTCCGTCTTTCCCATGTTCCCCTTGCGCCCAATTAGACCACCACCTGAAAGAGACACAGACAGTCATGCTGAGATGTGTCACAGCTAAGCCATAGCTCTGCTTATTAGAGCCTGTTCTGCTAGTCAACAGTGAAATACAGGTCTTACCAGCTTTATGCCAAAACTTCATATGTTTCACACCAGCTGTGATGAGCTTGTCAGGAAGGTAGGGATTTATTTTGACAACAAATATCTTGTCCTTGCTTCCCCTGAAAACAAGTTGCAAATTTTTAAATATGGGCAAACATTTAATTTTTTAATTTTTCTACACTGCTGCACAATTAATAATAATGCCTTAGACTTATATAATGCTTTTCACGGTACTCATAGCGCTTTACAATGCTGTGCACCATTCACTCACACCTCAATCATAAGCTACTAATGTAGCCACAGCTGCCCTGGGGCAGTCTGACAGAAGCGTGGCTGCCAATTCGTGCCTACGGCCCCTCCGACCACCACCAACCACATTCACAATTAACATGTTTTTAAACTGAGTCTGTTCTTATTTCTTGATCTTGAGGTAAATAAAAGTTAATTTGCATATTGGGGCTGCACAGTGGTGCGGTGGTTAGCACTGCTGCGTCACAGCACACTGGGTTCGATTCCCCCATCTGGCTGGTGCCTTTCTTTGTGGAGTTTGCATGTTCTCCACGTCTCTGCATGGGTTCTCTCTGGGTACTCAGGCTTCTTCCCTCAGTCCAAAGACATGCAGTTAGTGGGGTTAGGTTAATTGGTGATTCTAAATTGCCCATAAGCATGAATGTGAGTATGAATGGTTATCTGTCTCTCTGTGTTAGCCCTGCGACAGGCTGGCGATCTGTCCAAGGTCTACCCTGCTTCTTGCCCTGTGGCAGCTAGGACAGGCTCCAGCCTCCCCACGACCCTGAATTGGATGGGTGGAAGAAAATAGATGGATAAATGGAATCTGCATATTTTCTAATTAATTTTGGACTTTAAATAAAATTTAAAAAATGTATGAGAAAAAATTTCCTTTAAGCAATAATACAATGGCCAAGCAAACAAAATGACAAAGATCTGCAGAAATATTGCCCACTTGCTAGTTATGTGTGATTATACACTATGTGGAGAAACATTTTGGGCCACCTACATATTACACTTACAGGAGCTGCTCGGCCATGGAGTCTATACCATGAAGCTCCCGGCGCACCGTTTTTGTGCTGATGTTAATGCCAGAGGAAGTCTGCAACTCTACAGTTAGTGAGTCAGCATAGTAGCTCATGGAATATTTGGGAGGGAAAAAATGTCATAAACTGACTTGTTAATGGTGAAATCTTATTATAGTACCACACTAAAATTCACTGAGCTCTTTAGAATGATGCATTCTTTTTAAATTAATTTTTAAATTTAACTTTTATTTATGCAGGTAGTCCCATTGAAACTCAGTGTCTCATTTGCAAAAGATACCTGTCTTTCACAAATGTTTGTAAAGGCAGACTGCATGGCTAGGTGCTTGATATTATTCACCTGTGGCAATGGAGCCCCATGACCCTAAGTGGTTAAAAAGGGTGGATGGTTTGAATACTGAATCCATAAAAAAAAAGTTCTGAAAAAGATGTAACCTTTTTTTAAAAAAAATTTAATTATAAAAACATCAAATACTATTAAAGTATGAATTAAAAAATGGAAATATAAGTGTACTGATCTAAGTATTACAATTCTGTATTTTATTAAACAAAAAGAAAAAATAAAACCAAGCTTGAGAAAATAATTTCGTTTAACAGAAATAAATAAAAACTATACTTAAAAAAGGAAGAAAACTAACTGAACAGTATTGTGTACTTACAAATCTTCCTAAAACAAAATAAAAAATGCATATTAATTTTAGTCCTTAATAACCTGGTCAAATTTAGTCAACACATATACACCAAGGAAGCCGTGATGCATGTTTATTGACTGCGATGCCTACCTATATTGTTGCATCTTATTATTGTACTGCTCTGAAATTCTTAAATCTTCTTATACTGTAATAAAGAAAAACTAAAACTGACACTGAAACTAATAAAAGCACCCACTTCAGGCTCTGCATCTCATACCTACTCCTCCTCTGCCAGCTGAGGCTGAGGCAGCGACGCCGTACAAGCAAGGCTCTGTCAGGCCCCATTTCTCTTTGCCCACCTCACTATATTTCCCACCAGTGTCTACAAACGAGATTAATGCTGCTCTAGCCGTCCCTGCGCTCCAGTGAGAGCCTGGCAAACAACACGCAGGAGAGCAACTCGCAATGCACCGCATCAAAGCAGCCACAGGGTATTTCACTGGAGTAAATACTAAATACGAACATCAAGTAGGACAAGCAACAAAGCAAAAGCAGAGATATTTTGGGATATGGATGTTTTCCTGTTAGTTATTTCTGGTTCCTTCTGGTTTCTAGGTTATATCATTTCAGAACTCAAAATCTTACAATATCTTTTGAAGAAACTGACACCTTTAATGATTTAAATAAAGTCATAACTCAGGTCTGGTAATCCAGTCTAAAGTGTGCAAGCCTGGTGACTGTATACTTGTGTTCTGTTTACATCATCATATAAACGGATCATATGTATCACTGTAATGATGGGAACCAGATTATCACACTTTATCTTGGATGCTCAAGTCTTCATTTATCTGGCACACTTTTAAAATGGTGACTTTTTACACTTAGTCTTTATTGGCCAATTTGTTTCAGGCCTTGCAAGACATGTGATTGTTTTGTGATTTTGACTTGCCTGTTACCACTTTTTCATTGCCTGATTGTTTATGCAAACCATTTGCTTTTATGCTTGTCCTGCATGATGGGAAACAGGGTACATCGCAAAAGACTGCCTTCTAATACATTTTCCTAACACATTTCCTTGTGCAAATAACATCTGACATATCAAGCAGCTCAAACTCACCAGGATCTCATCTACCAAGATGAGTTAAAAGTAATTCTCTTGCATTATGGATTTACAGCCAAGACCCTGGGGCAATTCAGAGTCAGGCAGGCTTTACTTCTACAGAGGAGCAGCCATGTAATCTAAAAGGTAATTCCTTTTTTCCCCACTGCTCCATCAATCACATTGTCAGCCTATCACAGCAAAGTGGCTTCGATTTAGAGCTCATGTATAAATGTCTATATTTAAAGCAAAAGTGCTCAAACAATCTCCAGAATTAACAGGAAGGTTTGTCAAAGCTTTCCTGAGGAAGGGGACAGCAGCTCCTGGATGCTGAAAGGCCATCCTGTAGATGTGCAAACATTGTAATATAACTGTACTAACCGCATAGCTGAGAGCTTCTCCCCTTTTCTCCAGTCCCACAGCACAATGGTGTGATTGTCATCCAGGCCCACAGAGGCCAGTCGTTTGCCATCCGCTGTGGAAGGAAAAGTCAGTCAGTACAGCACAGAGAAAGCCAGCCCATGCTTTGGTTGAGTGAAGTTTGGCCCTTGTTAGCAACATGAAAGCATCCTGGAGGGTTTGATCTACAGCAGGTGATTCACTGACTATGACATACAGATCACCACCATGCCTCTATCTGGGACCAATTAAGGACAGTCAGACGAACAGCTCTACTTTGATGCTGTCAGACTGCTGTGACTAAAAGACAGCAGAAAAAGGTTCTTCACTGTTACTTGTAAAATTGGTTACTTGAGAATTTAGCCACTTCTTTGATGTGTAATATTTATCCCCCCCCCCCACACACACACAGACACACATTTTTGTTTGAAATGATTTGTTAGTATAAAAAGCATGTCTGGGTTAGCTAAATACAGCCTGAAAAAGCAACACTGGGTGTTACCTGAAAAGTCCAAAGCACACACTCCGAGCTGGTGGAAACCCTTCAAAACAGACATGGGTTTTAATGTTTCTGTGTCCCATATGTGGATGGAGGAATCTCTGCCAACCTGGATAGACAAGAAAGATTCAAATGTACAGAATCTGCCTAGAGAAAACCTTTGGATAAAGCTCAGCTCATGGGGTTTTAAAGATTTTTGAGGACCCATAAACCCCCCAAAACCTTGAATAGTTTATGTTAGGAGTCTAGCAGCTACCTGGCCTGTAGCTACAAAGTCCTTTAGGGGATGGAGAGCCAGACAGAGGACATCATCATCATGGCCCATGTAGAAACGTTGAGTATTCTGTTGTCTGTTGTACACAACCCCTACAGCAGCAACATGGTACACTATCTCCCCAGTCTGGGTGTAGAACAAGTTGCTCCTGCAATCGTACCCCCTGTAGCTGCAAACAAAAGGAGGGGCTTTATTTAGTCACCATGCATGAAGAGACTTCTCTACTTGAAATTCTTATAATACTGGTGCAGTGTGGGATTACACAATTTCTGAGCCTACCCATGAATGAAGTGCAGCTTCACTCCACTCCCTGGTGCTCGTTCTCTCTTCTTCATAGCTGTTGCTCGATGCTTCTCCTTGCACTGCTCTTTGAGCTGAGGTAGATCTTCTTTATAAACCTGAATGCACATGGAAAAGTGTTCACATGCTGCTTGTTACACCAAATAATTTCCCAGGAACTGCTTTGGATTTCAACACAAACCTGTCGTCGATATGTGAGTTGCGTCTCCTGCTCAATTTCTGAGTCCATCTCAGGTACATCTGACTGATCAGAATCTGACTCTTCACTATTAGAGTCTGCCAGTGTCTCTGTAGGCAGAAACAAGGTTACATCACAGCACGCCAGCAAATCCCCCCCCTCCCCCCACTGCTAAATCAGAAGAATATCATACTACATACACAGTTAAAGACCAAAAACAAACAAACAAACAAAAAAAGAAATGCTACTTCCTGTTTCAGTGGGAGTGAGGGTCAGTCATGTAATAACACTACGACATCTCCTATTTATTAGGCTGTCGTGCTTCAGTGACAACACTCAAGAAAAATGTACAATAATGCTGATGCAGCACAGTAAACCTGTGCCAAGACAAGGCAATAAGCAGAACTGGCAGCTAAGGGCGGCTACTCACAAGGTCCATTAGGAAAATTAAAAGGAAAGGCAGTTAGTATGTGGTTTAATTTCAGAGAGCACAACAGCAGTCTGTCTCTGGAAAAAATATGACTTGGGAAAGACAATGCAATTATACTTTCCAAGGTTCATTCACTTTTATTGGATTTGTCTTAATTAATGTGATGGTCGTTCCTTTGCAGAGCTTTACAGAAATGATGGTTCACTTAAAAAAAAAAGTATGGGATGGGAGAAATCTAGTACATTGCTCTCTTGTGGGTTAGCACATCAAGTTCATGAGGCTAGTGGGAGCAGTTTGCATTTTATGTGACAGGAATTTACATTCATAAAACCCCTTATAGGTAAGAATGACATATTTGATGATAAATTAATTGAAACTGGCAAAGGGAGTGTTGAAGTCAAAGAAACAGTCGTAGTTTCAGACTTATTTCAGAAGCATTTTGGAAAATCAGATAAGAAAACACATTTTCATGTATGTGGGTATGGAGCTAGAGCCAAGAAGTCAATAGCTAAAGGCCACATAAAGACTGGAAGAGTGGAAAAGTTAACCTGGCTTCGCTAAGGGTGTACATGCCCCATGCAATCTACATCGTGCACAACAATGTTTGACTCCTCCAAAGTCCAGTTTGTTTGACTAGTATGAGCACTGCATACTGTACCCTAGCATGGTTAAGTGAACCTTAAGCCTGACCTGCTTAAAGAGGTGGCCCCAGGCACAGTTCAGTTAGACTTGGACACCACCTGTATCCAAGCACAAACAACAGCAGCTGCATCCCTAAATATTTCTTTCCAAACTAATTAATGGATCTAAAAGGCATGTGAGAGGACAAATTGTCACTGCTTCCAAAATATTCCCCATTACAGTGTATCACAAAAGTGAGTACACCCCTCACATTTCTGCAGATATTTAAGTATATCTTTTCATGGGACAACACTGACAAAATGACACTCTGACACAATGAAAAGTAGTCTGTGTGCAGCTTATATAACAGTGTAAATTTATTCTTCCCTCAAAATAACTCAATATACAGCCATTAATGTCTAAACCAGCGGCAACAAAAGTGAGTACACCCCTAAGAGACTACACCCGTAAATGACCAAATTGAGCACTGCTTGTCATTTCCCCTCCAAAATGTCATGTGACTCGTTAGTGTTACTGGGTCTCAGGTGTGCATAGGGAGCAGGTGTGTTCAGTTTTGTAGTACAGCTCTCACACTCTCTCATACTGGTCACTGAAAGTTCCAACATGGCACCTCATGGCAAAGAACTCTCTGAGGATCTTAAAAGACGAATTGTTGCGCTACATGAAGATGGCCAAGGCTACAAGAAGATTGCCAGCACCCTGAAACTGAGCTGCAGCACAGTGGCCAAGATCATCCAGTGTTTTAAAAGAGCAGGGTCCACTCAGAACAGACCTCGCATTGGTCGTCCAAAGAAGCTGAGTGCACGTGCTCAGCGTCACATCCAAATGCTGTCTCTGAAAGATAGACGCAGGAGTGCTGTCAGCATTGCTGCAGAGACTGAAGAGGTGGGGGGTCAGCCTGTCAGTGCTCAGACCATACGCCGCACACTACATCAATTTGGTCTGCATGGCTGTCACCCCAGAAGGAATCCTCTTCTGAAGTCTGAAGTCTGAAGAAAGCCCACAAACACTTTGCTGAAGACATGTCAACAAAGGACATGGATTACTGGAACCATGTCCTATGGTCTGATGAGACCAAGATTAATTTGTTTGGTTCAGATGGTCTCAAGCATGTGTGGCGGTGATCAGGTGAGGACTACAGTCAAGCATGGTGGTGGGAATGTCATGGTTTGGGGCTGCATGAGTGCAGCAGGTGTTGGGGAGTTACATTTCACTGAGGGACACATGAACTCCAATATGTACTGTCAAATAATGAAGCAGAGCACGATCCCCTCCCTCCGGAAACTGGGTCGCAGGGCAGTGTTCCAGCATGATAATGACCCCAAACACACACCTCTAAGACAACCACTGCTTTATTGAAGAGGCTGAGGGTAAAGGTGATGGACTGGCCAAGCATGTCTCCAGACCTAAACCCAATAGAACATCTTTGGGGCATCCTCAAGTGGAAGGTGGAGAAGCGCAAAGTCTTCAGAATTTCACTAAGGGGTGTACTAACTTTTGTTGCCACTGGTTTAGACATTAATGGCTAGTTATTTTGAGGGAAGAATAAATTTACACTGTTATATAAGCTGCACACAGACTACTTTTCATTGTGTCAAAGTGTCATTTTGTCAGCGTTGTCCCATGAAAAGATATACTTAAATATCTGCAGAAAAGTGAGGGGTGTACTCACTTTTGTGATACACTGTAAGCCACAAAATGCATTCAGTAATGAAGTACTCATTGTGGTTTGCAAGATTGTTTTTTAAAAAACTTGTGTATATACAGACAGAGAGAAATGGAGATGCTGTGACTAAGTGAAATGAACTAGGCCTTAATTATTAAGCGCAGTGTGAGTAAGGCCAACAGAAGAGTGAAGGTAATCATGGTACAAATGAGCCTAGTGAGAAAACAATCTCCAACTAATTCGGTTTGACGTTTGTAAGCAAAAGAGGTCCTGGACCAGCCCCGGCTTTTCACAAACTGGCAAAAAGCAAGTGATGAGTAATGCACACAATGCATTTATCTAAATAAGATGGAATTTCCCAAAATTAAACAAATGTAGTTTAAGTTAGTAATGTCAGCATATGCACTGTGAAGTTGTTAGACAGAAACACAAAAATAAAGGTTGATACTAGATGAAGGGAAGAAAACCCCCCAAATTAAAACATGGGCCAGCTTTATTGGGCTGAAAAACAGGTGAGCTGCATTAGCTGAACACCCTGCAAAGTCAGCCAACTGCCTTCCAATACAGGCTAGGACCACAGGATGACAGTAGGAGGGGTGTTGCAGTAGTATTTTTTGACAGAGCCAAGTGAACTAGTCTCTCTTTTTCCCAGCATTTTTGCACAGCAAACCATTTATTTTATTTATATCACACGGACAAGAAAGTGGTATCACAGACCGTTATCACAGTAGACATTTTGACTTCACAGTAGGAAAAGCACAGGGAGAATTAATGATGACACCATTCCATTAAGTGTCCCAGTAAGCCATTACAGTAAACCAGCATGTACAAGAGCAGAAATTCTCCTAAATGGAATTCAGCCATCAATAATACATCTGTGCTTTCTCTTTGGTAACTTGTAAAAATGTGTGTCCTAACAGTAAGGGGTATTGTGCAACTCTCAGTAAAATGAAAATGAACAACAAACAAAACAAATTTTGCTGTAAACCATATTCCTCTTGTTTGAAGAGGAGATTGAGTGGACATCAGGCTTCCACACTTAGACTAATTTGATGTCTTGTTGGCAGGGGCCACTGATTTTATGAAATAAATAATATCAGTAATGCAAGTCATCACCTGCATTAAAATGTATCACTGCAATATTCTTAATGGATTGCTCAGAACTAAAATCTACAGTTTTGAAGGGCACAGACTGCCACATTATAGTAAGTACAGTAATGCAAATAGAGACTGGGTGAAGCCAATACCATACCTTGAGGTGCTATATGCAGAGCTTCTTTAGACTTTCTTTCAGGAACAAACTTCCACTGGAACACTGAGTGATCAGCACCCCCGATAGTTATGACCCACTGGTAGTCATGTGACCATCTAGCATTGGTTATGTGAGCTGAGTGACCTAAATACTTTTTAAATTTTGCACCTGAAATCAAAAGATAATACATGAGGAGAAGAGTGCAAAATTCGATCAAAAATGCCACTACTTATCTGTATTTTTGTAATGAAATAAGATCTTCTTTACCTTTTTTTATGCATGGATATCGCAAAAGTTTGACTAGTCCATAGTCATCAGCAGTTACTAAGACTTGGTTGTTAAAGTTGGCATCTACAGAGTTGATGTCATTGATGTCTGAGTATTTGGGCCATATTCCATTGACCTCAGGGCCCAACACACATGTCCATGTAGCCCACTGTACCAATTTCAGCTCTTCCCTGTTGGTCACCTCCTTCCCACCTCAACAAGAGACAGAAACATTTTATCTCACAAAGCAACTCCTTTTCTACAATTTTTGACCACTCAAACACAATATCATATAGCAATTTATTCCATGCACTTTATTCTTTGGGATTCATTGTTCACACGCACTCTCAGTTTGAAATCGCGCTCAAGGACGCTTCAACATGCAGATCTGCCAATAAGTGGACTCTACCTCCTAAGTTACAACATATTCAACAGTCTACAGTATATCCTTGTACTTACTTGGCATCCTATAGAAGAGCCTCCTGCCGCTGCCGTCATTGGTCTGCAGATATTTACTGTCTGTGGACCAGTCCATATGGGTGATAAAGCTGCTGGAGCCAATGCACTCACCCACTTTCTTATACCTCTGCACCACACCATAGATGTCTACTGAGTTATCATTTGAGCCAACAGCCAAGTGGGCCCCATCGGGCGAGTACTTCAGCTCATGGATGGCCTCCTTCCTGTCCTTTATGTGTACCACCTCAGTCATGTCTCTGGAGGGAAGCAGAGAAGTATCAGCTAAAATGGATACCAAATAATGCACCCTTTTCATTTATGGGAGATTTATAGATAGATTAAAATTTTCCATCCAGCTTCTGAATCATGTACCCACCTGACTCTTAGAACGGTGAATGAGCCATCCTTCATTCCCAGCGCCAGGTGAATACCATCAGTGCTCACGGCTGCACAGCGGATAGGCTCCTCCATGTTACAGCGAGCTATCAGCGCATGATCTATAAGGCTCCATATCCTGTACGGACATAAGGGCAGGAAAAATGAAGAGGCAAAACAACCAGAGCAGAAGAGCAACTGGCAGAATGTGCAAGAGATAAATGAAGAGGCAATGATATTTGTGTCCGTTTTCCTGTTATACATTAGTTTTACAGCTACACCCAGGCAGTTAAAATTGCACTAACACCATGAAAGTCAACAGGGTTACAAACCTAACTGATATTGCACCGGGGGGACTCATATTTTACTCAGAAATTGAGTGCATGAGTTAACACTGCACAGGCAGAAGCGTCACCTGACTGAGCGGTCGTCACTTCCAGTCATAGCCAGAGGTTTAGTCGGGTGCACAGCCAGTGCCCAAAGCTCGCCCTCGCAGTGACCCTGCATGATGAGGAAGGGCTTGTTGCGGTCATGGACCACAATCTCAAAGATCTCACTGTCCTGTGTGCCCACTAGGATGTGATCTCCCCGCCAGCATACACTGCGCACTGACAATCCTGTCAGAAACACACATACACAAATGGTAAACATAACCAAAAAAAATAAAATAAAATAACATCCAAACATGAACGCAGACAGACATTTGCCACTTATAAAAATACAGCCACTATTAAAGACATGACAGGGATTATAAAAACAGGAAGTGATAATAGCCATCTGTAGGCTAGGCCGGAGATTTTAACAAGAATACAAGGATGGCACATGTTTTCAAGCCGATCTGCAACTGACTTTTGGTAATACAGCAAATGTAGGATGCAGGATGCAAGTGCTCTATACATACAGTACTGTACAAAAGTTTTAGGCACTTTGGATGTTTGGTTTCTGTCCATCAGAGATGCAGTCCTTCTACAGCATTACAATGGCCTCAAACAAACAGGCAGAATCAACAAGAACTATCTTCAGCAACAAAAAGGTGAGGCCTACACAGACTGAAGTCAGTCTGGGATTACACAACTACACAGAAGACACTGAGATAGACTCAATGAATGGAAGAAATGAAACAACTTCTCCACGATACTTGGAAAAGCCCACCTGATAAGCACCATGAAAAATTGTAGGTGAGCTTGTTCTCCTTTAAGATAAATAGCGAGTCTATTTGGTCTTTCATTTGTTTGCTGCATTTTCGATTAAATAATTGATAAATAAAAGAACGGACATCGAGAATATAAGAAACAAATGACACACTGACCACCGTAATTTCTTTTAGTTGAGAATCCCAGTATCTTAATTTCACGCTCTCATCCACGCTAAGACATTAGATAAAATAAACCAGATAAACACAACATTCGAAGACTATCTAAGCCTTAACTTAGCTTTTTTGCGTGCTGTTACACACATTAATTAAATCTTGCTCTTTCTTCACGGTACTATTTTCTTCATGAAAGAACAGCTGATATGCTGCAATTTTAAATGTTTGCATTATTAGCTGGTGATGTTTCTGTATCATTAAACAACACAAAAACATGAATTTTAAATGATAGCACGTTCCTTTAAAGGGCATTTCACCCTGTTTTGTCTCAAATTTTGAAATAAGCTCACTCTGACTAACTGACGTTGAGTGGGAAAGTTTAATTGATCAGGGTGTCTGAGTGCAAAGTCAGCAGTTTGCCTGCCAGTCTACACAGTGACTTTTGAATGTTATTCAACTGCTTTTTGCAAACTTGCTTCTGCACACTTTAAAATTAAACTGATGCTCTTGAATAAAAGTTATTCAAGGGCATTATTTCTGAAAGCATCCGCAATTTACTGTATGTGCTTAAAACATTTGCACAGGACTGTGGAGGACATCTGTATGCAGTGCAAAAATTGCAACAGTGCTTGGACTCTACTAACAACAAGAGGAACAGCAGAACAATGTGGGGACTGCTACAAACAGACTGACATGGTTGTTAACTCCGCCCTCAATGACATTACCCACCTCGGCTATTTTCACCTCTAGCTACTGTTAGGTCCAAGATTAAAAGTAAAGAAGACGGGAAAAATAGAGAGCAAGAAGAAAATGTTAGTAAAATAAACAAAAAAGAGGTGCAAAGCATTGCCTTTTTCATCCAACAGTATTTGTTCATTCTCACAGTGGCTCAGGAGACCAAAGTTTGGCCTGCAACATTTCTGTACCCAAATTAATGGGAAAAAAGAGTGAATCTGACATCACCTTTATATCCTTGGTCTGTTTCCCTGAGATCAATGACAGTAATTGGTTTGAAGTTGAGATCCCACAGCCGGACGCAGCCGTCTCGGCCCCCGGTGGCAAAGCCCTCTTCACAGGCATTCATGCTGAAAATCCCTGACTGGAGGAAATGACAGGCTGTCAGTGAGGATCTGCACAATAAATGAGCAACGACAGAACCAGCCTCAGCTACAAACTCCATGGCGCTGCTGCTCAGCCAGGCATTTGTTTAACAAGGCTTTTGCAATTACAAACTTGCTACAGAGTCCTCGAGACAAAACCAAACTGAGAAAAGGAAGTTGTCATATTTGTTTTCATTATAGCGTAATTGGAAAGCTCTACTCGTGTCCTAGTTTGTCTGGTGACCCCTGTCCAAGCCCCAGTAAGATATCTGGTGATACAAAAGCAGGAATGGGACATGCACTGTAGTTATTATCCCCTCCCCCATTTGCCTATCCCCTCACCCAGCTGTTGATCCCGTAGATATCATTTAATCCTGTGGAGGAAAAGGCTGATCCTTTTCTACAGAGCAGAATCAAATAAATCCAGCAAGCATAGCTTTGAACCTGGTTACATTTACCAGAGGTTTTTACTGTGGTTCTACTTTGTATGCAGCTGCAGGTGTGTAAGCAAAACCAGCCTGAGCCAAAAACCACAAAGCAACCTGATTAGACACTTACCCCATGAGCACCCTGCACCGTCCTCATCAGGTTAATCCCCTTCCACACGTAGATGTCACCATTCAAGGCACCTGAAT
Organism: Pterophyllum scalare; assembly: GCA_024447675.2. Lineage (NCBI taxonomy): Eukaryota > Metazoa > Chordata > Actinopteri > Cichliformes > Cichlidae > Pterophyllum > Pterophyllum scalare. The sequence continues at coordinate 43,172 of JAMQGT020015290.1, read as the reverse complement.
ATGTGACTTCGTCCTTGGCGCAAGCAAGGCAGAGGATTGTTTGGAGATCTCCAGTTTTGCCAAAAACACCACGTTTGGGTGTGAGAGCATTACCGCATAAGCTCCAGAACTGCAAACACAAACAGAAAGTGTGGAAGAGTATGGTGGCTAATAATCCCCTGTGTAATCCTGTCCTGAAACAGCAAAGGCACAATAATGCAGTATTTGGCACCAAAGTCATTTATGTTTTGACACACATGTACAACCACCATTAAAAACACACACACGCACAGACCTTGAAAGAAAAGTCAAATTTAAAATCTGTAATCCCACACCTCACCCCATTCTCTGTATGTGATACTGGGAACTCTTGCTGGGGATCAATGCTGTAATCACCTGATCAGCATCCACAGACACAAGCCTGCGTGCATGCATACATACACGCAGGCTCATGAATTATGAACAAGGTCATTGGGATGCACAGGCATGACCTCGTCTGACGGTGAAATCCATCAAATGGCGGAGGAGCAAGCGAAAATGAGACTGCATGAAGATGAGATCACAGGGACAAAGCTCAGGAAAGCCGTCTCGGATACTGGCAATCCGAGACACTCGTCAACATTAGACGGCAGAAAAATGACACACTGATAGCCTATTTTCTGGTTTACCTGGTCATGTGGTTGACAGCTGGTTTTTGCAAAAATGTATTTTATAAAAAATGTTATTTTTTATTTGTGTATTGGACAATACATGAATGATTGCATAGCAGCTTGATAGGAGGTAACAGGATAAATAAATGAGCTCTTTGTAAGTGACAGTCTGTCACACCCTCACTAACACCCATCCTCCTGACTGATAGAGCTGTCATACGCTAAGAGGAGGGATCGATTATCAGAGGTGAGCATCGCAGATGCCATCAAACATTTAAGGCTTGTCCACACCTTACCACAGCAGGGCTTTTCTAATCCTGAGCTCCTCACTGAGATTTGAGCAAGTATTTGCATGTTAGGGAGCTTACGTGTGGCAAAGGGGTTGAAGGTTAAATAGTGGAAATGATAAGTGTGTGAGGGATACAGGGACACACAGGTGAAAGTGTGTCAAGTACTGAGTATGGTAAGGGTTGGTGGGAGGGGGTTTGCAGAAGCAGCGGGGATGGATGCGGCGTGACTACACAGCCCTCCCTGCCCACAACTGATAAGGCAGTGAGACACAGCGCTGGCTAATCCCTTTGCTGCTGAATTACTGAGAGAGAACTGGATGCTGGAGAGGTTTATGATGAGGCCATGAGCAGGAGAGAAAGGCATATAAGGATAGGGACAAAACAGGAAAGGTCCTGGAAAACAAGACTGCTTGAAATAAAAATCAAGTCTTGGCAATGACACTTCTGAACGAGCGACTCCTCTTAGCACAGGATTAGTGGTATGTCATTAGCTCGGTTACCTCCACCATCACCCCAAGGGAAACCTTTTAAGTGTAATTACACAGAAAAAAAAAAAAACACAGAAAGGTCATTCATTCATTATCTACTGCACTGCACAACCCTGTACACCCTGCATCCCACTAAGAACTTCCCCTTTTGTCCAACTATAGTGACCCTGAATGTTGTTGCTACTCTAACAGAGGTCAACTACTTGGCAGCCTGCTGTAAGGACAGCTAGATGACCTCCCTCAGGCTTTGTCTGGAGCAGATTTCCTCGAAGCTGGTGTCATTCAGTCACACTGTGTTGAACTCAAGTGCCCTCGGTGAGCTTTGTGGCTTTCAGATGACCCAAAACCCAAACGTCTCTCTCACAAACAGTTTCGACCATGTACCTTTGACATTTTACTGACCATGAACATTTTAAAATTGTGGATATATTTTATACTATTCCAGGCACATCAGTTTGTTTCTATTCATATCCGAGTGGTGTGATAATGTATCGATAGACTTTGAGATTATTAGGAAAGACAGAATAGCTTACACACCATGTGAGTGAGATCACTATATATGATTGCATGACACAAGCAAGTTGATTTGAGATAAATAAAAACTTCTTTACAAATAAGAATGTATGAAATTATGCTGTTATGTACACAGGATTTGTGGTTGGTTGCAACCTATGGTTCTGGATCCTAACAAAGGGTTCTTGTTAGATGATTTGCTGGAAATAATCTGCAAAATAAGGTAATTAGGTGATGTGTTTTTCCTCATAATGATTTTACAACTCTAAGCCTCAATAAATCAAAGAAGGCTTCTGACTAGGTGTCACAAGCAGATAATGCTTTGTCATAAGAAGTCAAACGGTTGGGAGACACCAGGCTACAACACACACAAGACGATGGAACTACAGTCTTCTTCTAAACAGCTGGATATGTGGGGTATATGTGTGTGGCTGAAGAAGGGCAAAATAAGGTCTGAACAATTCAAAACACAAACAGTGATGAGGAGCTGCATGTGGAGGAAAGCGTCCCCACCACAGAGGTAGTGTTTTCCTCAGCCTGGTAGTGAGTGGATTACTGGGGCTAAATCTCCTGTATACTCTGAGTGCTATAATCACTGAGCAAAAACAGGCCAGGGGAGCAGATGTCACATGGTCTGCAGGGTGAAGGCTGGGGAATTATGTGGGACAATTGCTGGATTGCCTTGGCATCAGACAACCCGAAGGGGGGAAAGGAGATGAGGAGGATGGGGAAGGACCCAAGTATTCAGTAAAGACTGTGGGGGTGGGGTGCAGCAGCCGGAGAGGGTTTCTGTATTGTGGCAGTGGAGGAAGAGTACAGGTTAATTACTATGAGAGAACATTACGCACCGAGAAAAACGTACAGTAAGTTAACCTCCTGACCTCACACCCCCTCTTGACTGCAGTGCCCATTTAAGCGTGCCTGAATACTTAGCCTTGCAGGGCCAGAGGGTACATTTCCTATCTGAGCATGATTCATTCTTTTCCCAGTGTTTTGGAAATAAGCCTCCCCTGAACACTACAGCTACACATCCCAAGGGAAGGGTTGGCGAAGACAGACACCCTGCATCAACTCATTGAAGATTTATGAGGACCACTCTTGTGTGAAAAGAAGCGATAGAGATAGGCCTGGAAAGGGAAGTGAGCACAGCTGCAGTTTTTACAGTGGAGGGCTTTTATAAGCTGAATGAGGATTTTTGAAAGGGGGAGCTGAGTAGCAGAGTCATGGTCTTCCATAAAAAAAGAAACATTTTACTGTCTGCAGTGCAGATTACTACAAATATGAGAGAAGAGACAGTGAATCTTTGCCTGTCCTACTTATGTTAAGTGCCTTATAACCATGAAATAAAATGAATTTGCATAGATCTATTTTAAGGCTCTGATGTGGCCATGACGATAAAGCGGGGAGGAACAAGGCACAAGAAAAACTTCAAAAAAATCATAATTTTCACATATTGTACAAGCCTGAGCCATCGACAGTATACTGCATAAAAATGACCGGGAAATGGCTTTACCTTGATATGTTTGACACCGCAGCTTACGAGCTTGCTCGGCTGGTACAAATCCCACGATATGTCAAATATCTGCAGGAAGAAAACATACAGTGCATTAAATACCACAACATCTACCTTCAAGTCTCGACTTTTAATAATCACATTTGCTGCAGGAGGAGGAAATTAAAAGGAAAAAAAAAAGTGTGTTGTGTGTCTGTGTGTGTTTACCCTGCCTGTGTTATAATGTGTGGGGGCTGAATTAGAAAACAACAGCTGCCTGTATTTCATCTTTTTAAAATTCCTTTTCATTAGATGTACACCCTCAGATGGGCTCTGGAAGGCTTATAATCAATCAGGCCTAACTTGTTTATGTACCCGTTGGGCAGGTGCTCCATCCTGCATTTATAACTAATTGAGGCAGTCAATACCGAGCTTGTGATGGAGTCAGGGGGTGAGGAAAATGTTTACCCTGTCTGTATGACCAGGAGCAGCTGCCAGAACCCTCCCTCTCCTCCAGTCCCACACGCAGATTGTGTTTTTAGAGTCCAAACCCACAGACACCAAACACTGTGAAAAGAGCACAGAATGGTAAATTAACCGTTCTTATATATAGTACTTTTGTACTCATGAGGACTCAAAGCGCTTTATACATATGTCTCATTCACCCATTCACTTTCTATATAACATTCACACACAATCACACTCCAATGAACACATCAAGAGCAGCTCGGGGTTCGCTATTTTGCCCAAGGATACTTTGGCATGCAGACTGGAGTAGCCAGGGATCGAACCACCAACCTTCCAAATAATAGATGACCTGCTCTACCTCCAAAGCCACAGCCACCCAAAAAAACACAGACATCACAAACAGAACAGACTCTTGTTTTGCTGCACCAATCACTGCAAAAACAAACTTAGCTACCTCCACTGTAGCATGGTAGGTCACAGTGAAAGGGCTAATAATGACTACAGAGCAGAAGAGAACAGTTGTCCAGCCTCTGGCGCTTCCAGTGAGCACATTTGAGTGCTTTTGCTGGAGGACCCACCTATAGCCGACTGAGTGAGTAGGCAGCAGCAGCAGTGGAGCAGAAGAGAAGCGAGCAACTCTCATGGAAATCCTTCACCACTCTGCAGCTTGCTTTACCTCTTTGATCCAGTGCTGAATCAGTGTTTGGCTATGGACAGAAGTCTCTGGTGAGGCATTTGCACATTTTTAACTTGAGTTTGAAAAGCCTGTGTTTTAATGATGAGCAAAGAGGCCCCAAGGGTTGATACCCAGTGGAACCGCCTGGATGAGGGGGCTGAAATGTGCATCCAAACTCAAGTAATTTTTCAGCAATAGTGGAGTGACTCTAGAGATGTTCCATCGATGGGTCTAGCTCAGCAATAATTAGATGAATCTCCATGTTTGTACAGCTATTCATGGCCACCACAACAGGAAAAACAGGAAAAGATGTGATCATCATAAGAAGGGTTGCTCAAATTTTTGGGGGCTTTGGAGTGGAGAAATTTGGCAAGGACCCTCTCATAATCCTAACACAGATTTAGCTGGTTTGGGGTTAGTGTGACTTGCACTGACAACATGGACTGACTCAAATATTTCAATATTTTAAATGGTTCTCATTGGTATTTATGCACTTTTGAATTATGCCACATGATTTACAGCAAATTATTTTATGGACCTTTTTACTACGGGACATAGAATCCACTTTGAGAGCCACTGACCTGGAGCAACCACAAGGCTGACATTGTTGGATTTTGGTAAAATGTTATAAAAAAATATTACATGGACTGCAATTAAATTTGATTGAAAAACTTGAATGATCCCTTTTCCTATGGTACTATTGTCAGTTCAGAATTTATCCTTTGGTTATGACCAATTATCTGACATTGACAACATTTTAAACGATGAATAAATTAGTAAATGTTAGCATGCTAGCATATCAAATTAAGACTGTGTAGTCACCCAGAGTCTGCATGGAATTCACCGACTTGTCTTGTGTTGTTACAGTATGACTACTGCTCTGTGAGTAGTTGGTGAGCGTTTGTAGATAAGTTGCTATCTTCCTTGGAAACTATGGGCAATCTGCTAGAGACCAAAACAATCACAAGGAGGTTTTTGATCCAGCAGCCTCTTTGTGACTTAACGATAGTCACTGACCAGTCTGTAGGCCTTTGTGACAGAGGCTTTAAATGCACAACTTTACAGCATAAAAAAACATATCAGTTTTGGCCTCTGTGGATAGTTTCCAACTACATAAAAACTGTACAGGAGTGATTTTTGTTTTGCATTACTCCCCTGTTGGGACATGACTGCTTAAAATGATTTGTCAGCCACTATAAGGAGTTGCAATCATTGACTGTCTGCTAGGCCTCATGTCTGCTAATTCCAGTCACTGACCTGGACTTTTCTAGAGTGTTTTCTGGTGTCAGTGTCTTTTGGAAAAATTTTTATGAAATTATCTGGCAAATAATAATAATGGCACTGTTAATTAGTGGGTGTTTGTGTGTTAGCGTTTATGGCTCCATCTTGCTTACTTGCTAGCAATGGCTGAACTTTATCCTCTTCTTTAAATATAGTAATGTCTGGCTCCAAAAACATGCCAGAACAGTAACAGTGAGACTTCAGAATGCAAAGTCCTAACCCAAATGGTAATGTTGCGTGGTGACATCCATTCTTTATATACAGTCTGTGGTTTCTTATTATCATAAACAAAATCATAGTCTGTGTGTTTGTCATTTGTGTGTCATTTTCATTTCGTGACAAAAATATCTCATTTATATCTACAAAATCTGAATTATGCATATGATTTATGCAGATACATTATGACACCATCATGTCACCTGGCAACCACCTAACAATGGACTAAAATCACAGACAAAACCACATAAAAATGCAACTCATAAGTGTAACCTTGATCACAGCATAATCTGGCATGTAGAAAGTGGCTAAAACAGAACAAGAAGAATGGAGTCAAAGAATTGTTAGTATTTTGTGTACCAAACAATAGCGCTGCAGCCCATACTGAAATATCTTGGAGAGATGGAAGTGTCAAATATCAGTGTATTTTTTTTTTATATTGCTTTAATAGATGGACAGAGTAATGACACCAGTGATTCATTCTAGATTGCTCTGAGTTCAGCTCTCACTTCCTCTGATCCAGGAAGGGGAGAGATGGAGAATAAACAGAGTTGCTAAACTAAGGAGCAATGGAGTTTTCTCCGGCTTTAAATGCTGTCACATTTCATCTAAATCCTCAGTTCTTGACCCGAGCAGGAAAGTAGCACAGGGTCATCCCCCTTCCATGTCTCTAACTGCAAAATGCAGGATGTTCAGGCCAGCTCTAAAAGCTCCAATTACATGAAGAGGCATGTAAAGATAAAACCTGTTCAGTATTGATTTTCATAGTCCACGTCAAGATAATCAGAAGGTTGCAGTGTGTAAACATTAACTGGTGGCAAGTCTGCAGAAAGCCACTTAAAAAGATGACAAAAAATGGCTAAAAAGGAGGTTGCTGGAATGTGCCAGAGAATAAAAATTAAGCTGTCTGTCTTGGCGAAAACTACTGGACAAGACTGCAGAGATTAAAACTACAGCAGCACTGTTCATCCTTTAATGTGACAGATTCTCAGTGTCTTTTTAAATTCACGTTATTGTGTCATAACTGTACCTGTCCCTCGAGGTCAAAGGCCAGGCAGGCGATGCCGTGTGTGTGCACATCCTTGAGGATGGACACAGTCTGCACAGTGTAGGAGTCCCACACACAGATATAAGGCTCCTTGCCCACCTGTCCCGTGGCCACCAACACACGCTCCGGATGGAGAGCTAAACTGCACAGAGAGAAAACACCTGGTTAGCGCTGCTACTTTGCTTGCTTGTATGTGTATTTCTGTGTGGAGACAAGGGATTCACCCTCCCAGCAGATGAACACAGAAGTCTGCAATGGAAACAGAGTGGCAGCTTGATGAGGTGACATGGTTCAGTTAACTCAGTCATGCTCAGTGCACACACACACACGCACACAGCCTGGCTTCATGTGTGATGCATTCACAAAAAGTATAAAAAAGCAACACTGGCAAATCTGTGAATTTCATCTTTCTCAGCTTTTATTCATTTTCCTAGCGTCCCTTGAATTATTTTCTGCCCCCTTCACCTTTTTTAATTCATCCGGGGTTTCCTCGCATCACTGGGCATATGTTTGTAACACTGTTACATAATCCCCTGTCCGCTCCACTCGTACCTCCCCCACCTACAAGCAATCCCACTCTACAGCTGAGCAACAGCATGCTGTATAAAGCTGTCACTCTCTTCTCCTGCTCCACCCATCCTTTCACCAGACCCCAGTCACGTTCCAGGCAGGCCTGCATGATTTACTGGGCACTTCTTCCTCTCACCTTGTCCTGGCCTATATAGTTCATGCTGCGATGGAGCTCCCTCCATTATAATCAGACTCCAGCATTTGTAATCCTGGCATGTATTCAGATAGCAGGGCCAAAGAAGCTTCATAAACCTAACAGCATCAACCTGCTGAGTGAAAGCAGCTCACAGCAAATGGTCCACTTTGACTCTCTAAACTCTGCCTCATCTTTCTCCTTCAAAGTTTTCAGTGCGGATCTTTCTGTCTGACTGGTGACACTTTATCTGCATTTGTAATGCGCTGTCATCACATAGTAGACAAAGCTTGGTGGTGTAACGTCTTTGAAAGCTGCGGTGGGTCTGATGTGACAAGCCTGATCTTTGTCATCCTTCAGCTCTCTGCTTTTTCTCTCCCATCGCCTCGGCCACGCCACCGTCTTTGTTGAACCTCTCTCAAACCTGACGCAGTTTCTCATCTTACTTTTTATGAATTATATAATCAGAGCAAAGCAGCTAAAAATAGCATTCAGAGGAAGAGAAAAATACTGAGATGCAGACAGAAAGCAGAGGAAACTGCTTTGGCATGGCCAGGTAGTGTGCAGCAAATCTGTCTGGTGTGACAACATAAAACACGATTAATGAAGATTAAAACTTCCAACATCTTTGGAGTCAATCTAATACCAAATAGGAAGTGCTCATACCTAAAAGTTCTCTCCTGCATTTAAAATGTGCTATGCCCCTTTCACAGCTTGAAAATCAAATGCAGTCTTCGAGCCAACTACAACCAGACTGTTTCCCTTACATTTCTGTCAGCTGAAGAGCTTGTTAAATGCCATCACTAATGACTTTGCCTGCAGTGCATTGCCACGGCTCTCCTGTTTGATATAGGCTATGGCTGTTTGATGCATCTGTCCTCCATCTGCAAAATTCTGTAATACAAAATGAGCTATACAGTAAATAGTGCAACATTTTAACTGCCTGTTTTCATATTGATATAAGGCAAAAATAAATAAAAATACCAGAGGAGCTGATTTCTCATGGTGAGTATGCAAAAATAGAGCCCAAAAAGGACACAAGTTAGATCTATAAGAAAAAGACAGGAAACACCATGTATTTGTGATCCATGAATAGAGACAATTAAAGTACACAAGGCCACAAATGATCGTAAAGCCTCATTTTAATGTGAGCTCCTGAGACACATTCTGCAGCAGTAGTTTTCTTTGTTTGATACACTGGATTAAAAAGAAGCAGGGGATTAGGACATTTCAGAAGGTCTATACAGTAGGGGATATTTCCCAGGATGCTGCAAAGTGTTTTTAATCCATCAGCTAGCTCCAAAAACTAAAAATAGAAAAGATAAAGTAAGCAGCAGGTATGTCCAGTGGTGCTCTGCTTGATTAGATTGTCCCAAAGACAGCAAAAAGAGAGGAGAAAAGGATGATGAGGGCAAAGACTCTTAGTGGGTGTTACAAAAAATTTAACTAAAAATCAGCATTTGTTTTTTCCCCTGTTTCATCAGTTAAATGATTAGTCAAGTGACAGAAAATTAATTGGTTTAATTATCAAGCAACCACTAATCATTTATCAAGGATAAATTCCTAATTTTTGCTGGTTGAACCTCCTTGAATGCGAGGATTCTGTTGATGTTATTTGCATCACTCTGATTCAATATCTTTGGGTTCTGGACAGAAAAAGCAGTGACTCTGGCAGTGCCACTTTAGGCTCTTGGAGCTTTTTGGGCTTTTTCCACTATTTTGTGAGATTTTATAAAACAAGTGATAAAACAATCCCTTAAAGGAAACAGCAACAAAGGAAACAATGACAAAAACAGTTTGCAGCAGTCTTCTGTTAAGTAAATATCTCCTGAAGAAGGCAGAGCTGTGTTCAAAAAACCCTTCATATGCAATTTATGCATTATATATCGATTTTAACTTCTAAAAGTACCATAATGGTCAAAAGGCATCACTGACATCCAGGATGTTTGTAGTGAGGACATTGGAGATACAGATAGGAGTACCATATCTCAGCATGTGTAGCCACTTCCACCTCATCTGTGTAAAACATTCATAATGCCACTTAAAATCATCAGTTATTTATTCTTTAATCCCAGTGACAACACTGCTGAATCATACCATTGTGCTAAGTAACTGTACTAAACTCTGGAGGATCCTAATTGGGTAAGACAGATGTGCTCTTTAGAGAACAAGCTTCCTTTTACAGAGTAGCCTGGGAGCTACTAGCAGTGAGTGCATTTGTGATTGTGCTGGGACTTTTTAAAGAGTATCCTGTGTATGTGTTGCACACACAACCATCTGGATAAACCTAGATATGCTACCTGGAATACTTCAATAGAATTAGGGACAAAATATAGATACCACAATACACCATAGTGCTTCCTGTGGCAACAATTATTGATACACTGGAACCAAATAAATATTTTTATTACTACATGCAGAAATTCTAAATGGTTTCACCTGCTTTATGATTCCTTGGGGTGAATTGATATATGATTAAAATGCAGTACATATGATAGCACATATTTTCTGCTTTGTTTTTGTTTGTTTTTTTAAACACTGTGATGGAAGTACCCTAGATGATTGTCGTGCAATATATCTTCCAAGTGTTTCAGGACACAAAAAGGAACTAACAAAAAATGAGAAAAAAGTGTGCACACGATGAGAAAGCAGGTATGCAAATAAGGCAGAACAACCAGATGAGGTGACAAAGACAAGAGAAATACATACAGTGAGGGGTGCACTGAGCAAAGACACAGGTGGGAGAAGGGAGCAAGTGGAAACAATCACAAAGGAAGGACAGTAAGTAAAAGCACAGGAGACACACAACAAACAAGCAAATCTGAGGGATACAAAGATAAGGGAACACTGGGGATCACAGGAAATATGAGCAAAAAAAGGAATATCGATCATAATCCAAACAAAGACTGAAACACAAATATATTAAAATCTGGGACTGTGACAGCACTGAATATCACACAGTAGCTGTATCTTGATTATTATTATTATCATGTGCAACATACTGTGATAGTATAAAATCATCAGTTGTTATTATTATTATTATTATTATTATTATTGCCACCCCAAGATAATGGCCACCCTTGTTGACAACATATTAGTCTAGAATTTTCCAATAAGACCTTTTCCTTGTGGATGTGGCAGTTGGACATTTTGAGCATGGGACTGAGAAAAAAGCAAAATGAATGATTACCACAGAGACCGATATTGTACTGAGGCTGGAGCCTGCATAAAAATAAGCTAAAGATAATGCTTGAAGAAGTAGATCACCACAAACCATTCACATTAATCAACACTAAAATAATGAAAGACGGATGCAAGGATGGATATGTAAATCATATCTATTCTGTCTCATAGCTGCTTTCAGCAGTAACTGTCTGAAAGCACATTCTCACACACTGGTCTAATATATCACAGTAATTTGTTTCTCATGCAAGGTTTTAATTTGTTTAGCAGTAGTCAAAATACTACATGCATTATTATTAAAAACACTTTGTTTGTTCATATCATTAGTTTATGGAGTTCAGACTCTTCTCTGCAACCCAGATTTGCTGTTCCGTTATGAACCGTGCAGCAGTATTAATGGAAATGTATTCACAGTATCTTTGCAAGCTCACCAGAAAAAGACCAGCCTCACTCTGGCAACTATAATCCATAATTCTGGCCATGGTCCATCAAAAAGGTAACAAGATATTGTGAGTAATAGGAGACGGCCTTTTATTCCTGTGTCCATGACACCCTCTGGTTACCTCATTAACTCTCACTATCAAAACAAAAAAACATGGAGAAAAGATCACGGTGCACAAACAGTAAACAATTTATCAGGTCATTCTTTTCCAGCCAGAGAGTAATTGTGCTTTCTCTCATTGCCCAATTTAGATACTTTGCTGATTATTGTCTCTTACTAATAGGAATTATATTCCAGAAGGACAATTTGGAATGTGAAATAATTTAAAATTTGCAATTACTACATGACTTGCAATGAATAAAACAACATCAAAGTAGTTACACATACAGTTCCTATGTCCTTCTGCTTCAGTAGGTACACTATTAAAAAAGACTGCAAGCATTTAATGGCCTGATGCCCAGTGAACAGACAAATAAAATAAATGTTTTAAAGATGCTTTAAACGAACAAGGTCACACGTTTGTATGTTGAGTATGAATCCAGAGCTTGTGTAAATAGAAGGGCCTTTTTATTTATTGCATTTAAGGCAGCTTCTTGTGTTTACTGTGCATGTTCATGTCACAGTGATGATGAAACTTACATTCAGTGCTAGACCACAAAATAATGACTACACAGAGAAGGCTGCCATGCATCAGAAGTCTTAGCACTCCATCCTCTCCCACTTTTGTCAATTTACACGCACAGATGAAATAAAATGCAATAAAGTGGGTATTTTTCTGGTTTAAATTGGCCTTTGGAGCTGACTATGTGCATACGCATGACCGGTCTGCAAGAGGCTGTGTATTTCTCTGTCATTTCTGGCCATTTGATGAGCAGAAATGTGTATTTAGCTTCAATAAATTAAACCCTACTCAAAAGTAATTGGTTAAAAATTATTTTTATTCCAACCTCTGTAAATTTCCTTTGTGGAGAAGGCCAATACCTCTTTGGCAGGTACTGCAAATATGTGCTTTCCTAACAATCTCTTTATCACTGCATTGAGTGTGCTGTTGGGTTTGGGTCATGGGTAACTCAATTAGGGATCTGCTGACTGTGATATTCTAGGCCAATACCACCACACATGTTTTAAAACTAGCAATTTTGCATGTGTGGGGTTAGTTTTAGTTTCCATTATTTATTCCCCCATTTTCAGCTACCGTCCACACTATCATTTGACACTTAACCATCACAAAAATAATCTGAACGTCAGCCTCTATTTTTTTGGCTGATGGGAGTGAGCAATGCCAAGATCAGTCAAAACTGAAAATTGCTGCCTTTGCTTTGAATGCATTCATATGAATGGGTCGGGTTTGTGTGGACAGTATGTGCTCTGCATGTCAGAGATGAAGCTTTGTAGTATAAACCTGTGGGTCTCAAACGTTGGCTCAGACAAGCAGGTGAAAAATATAAGGTGAGACCAAAGTGAATTATTATGATTTTTTGATGAAAATAAATGTAAAAAACATTTTATTAATGCCATTGCGTGACCTTTGTTTATTTACTTATTTTGGTTAATTTTACTTTTAGCTGCTGCTTTATTTCCCAAGGGGTCGCTATAGTGCATGGATCAGCATATTTGATGTGGCACAGACTTTATGCCCGGTGGCCCTTCCTGGCGCAACACTTGGAGTGCACTAGCTTGAAACCCCTAAGGCTGGGTTTGTGTCTCCTCCCGCTCTTGCGAAAGATCTCCTAGGGGTCTTTCGTGTGTAAGGTGAACGTCTCAACCATGTTAATGATTGGTTAAAAAAAAAAAAATCAAACAAGGGGCTTCTGAAGTGGGGCATGCCAGGAAACATTTGAGAACCACTGGTATGGACAACTTTCCCAGGGATTTTCCTGGCTTTAGGGTTTGCTTACCAACGTGACCAATCAGCCTCCTACACACATAAGCCTGCATATAGCCAAAGAGTCTGTATTTCCTTTCCTAATAAAATTCTGTTAATTTTTCTTGTATTTCTGGGCATTTGATAAACAGCAATGCTAATGACTTTTCTTTGGTGAGAGCCAAGATTTTTTATATGCAGGAAAAACTCTTGTTTCTGCTGGGGTTTAGCAGGAGCCTCGGGCTCTCAGAGTTTCTGACTTGAATAAAAGCAGTTTGGAACAACAGCAGATATGAGGAAAGAATAGCAAATAACAGTTTTTACAAGGCTACTCACTTTAATGATGTGCCTCGCAGTACTCTGCTCTAACTGGAGGTTGTTAACAGTCTCTCAGGTCTATCTGTTATCGCCCAGCATCATGGTTATTTACATTTCTAACAAAGCACTACTAAACTGCTTGAAAGGCCAGCCAAAAGAAAGCTAGACTACTTTGCAACACTGTCTGCTCAGTCTTTCATTCATGTGAAAACCTGCCTATTAGCTCTTCCACATTACTTGGAAACCAGTTAAGAGTCTGCAGGGCGAATAAAACCAAGAGGGAGAACTGGATAATTCCATATAAAATCAGTTGAATCTGACAAAACTTCCCATCTGACCCCCTCAGAATCAGCTGTACAAAACTTAACCTTCATACCTTGAAAATATTCAGTGTTACAGACCGTCTAGGAATATATGATTGGGTTGAAATTTTGCACCTTTTAATTCAAGTTATTATTTTCCAGCACTTTGAGCCCTCATAACTTCATAAGTACAGGAGATAACTACATTATTCCCTGAATAAAACTTCCAAAAGTGCATTTTTGGATAGTCTTTCAATATCTGAGTCCTGCTGTGTCAAAAATAATTTTCTGATGTAGTCATTTTTTTAAGACTCGATAAATATTAAATTAGAGACATTATTTAATGAAAAAAAAATTAAAATCATGGTGACTATGAATGAGTGAGCTCTGTACATGTATACAACATGTTCAAAGCTCCTAGGGAATTTCATTTAACTTCAACATTTTTACTCTCATCAGGAGCACCATGCCCAGTCTGGATAATTGGGATGCCATTAAAATTTTGTATGGCTCCATCAAACACACTGAAGTTATTGAACAAAAGCCCCAGGTGATTCTGAGGGGTTCAAGTGTGAGGCACTCACTGACTTTTCATGGGATGAGCCAAACAAGCGCTGCAATTAACTTGTGACATAAAACCAAAAAAATAAAAAAAATAAAACATTTACAATTTTTCTCACAAATCCACAGCAACAGCATCTAAATTGGACCAAGAAAACCAAGAGAAACTGTATTTGAATTGCAGGTCTCTTTGAGGAAGCTACTTCTCTTTCACAATGACTTAGTGCAACGTGAGAACTCAGCTCTGAATGGAGAGGACTGCTCCTGGTTGTGCCACAGAATTCATATTCAAAGGCAGTATTTAAAAGAGCTTCAGAAGCACTCCTTTGAGGCCTTTAAAATGGCTATTACTTAGGATTTATAAAAGACAGCTTAAGGGACCTATATAGCTTGAAGTGTAAGTACATTCATATCCCTATTTCAAACAGCCTGGCTGCACAAAAAAGCATATGGCCACACTATAAGAAGTCTGATCTATCTAAATTCTTGCATTACACACTGAAGTTGCTTGATCAAATTTGCAGATTTTACTTTAATTCACAATTTTTGTATATTCATTATTTTTGCAGGTCAAACATCAGAGTCTGTCACTCCTCCTGCTAACCAGCTGAACTCAGGCACTTCACCCACAGGGCAGCGGAGGGTTAGTATCTCTACTGTCCGATTAATAATGGAGCAGGAGTCCAGCTGACTACCGACACAGTATAAAGCTAGTCATCTCCAGGCCAACCCACGAACGCACACACATGTCAACACAAGTGCAGCAGCATTGGACACAGGTCACTGTTGTGCAGCATGCTGAGGATGAGTAATATGATGATATTATTTTACTGATGATATTATTTTGCTGTGAGTTTAATAATAATTTTTAAAAAATGGGTTTTCTGGGATGCAGAGGAGAGCTACTAAATTCCTTAGTAGCTCAGTTTTCCAATCCAAGGATTCCTTCAAGGACAGCTATGTTCAAGTGCATTTTTCAGATCCTGCACATAAGTATCAGACTTGGAAATCCAAGCCAAGAATTCCACAGAAGAATAGACCTTTCTTTTAAAAATGACTGATTCTTAATCTATTGAGCAAAAATGCAAAAATATTTTCTATTAACTGATGAATGGTTTGCTGAAAAGTAGTGTCATTTGTGGTTTAAGATGAGAAATTATTTTAAAGCAAAGCATAAGCATAAACTCAGCGAGACCATTCATTTAGGTTTTGTGATTAATATTAATGTAATGGTTCCAACACACATGAGCTGGCTGAAGGAGTGGTAGTAGAGTAATCCCCAGTGAGAGCAGTTTTTAAAGGCCATTTGCTTTGCTGGAGTGCCCTTGAGCAATGCATTGAACCCTCAGTAAACTATAGAGATGCTGCCCTGTAGGTGCAAATATCGCATGCACAAGGTGACACCAGCGCCAATAATGACAACTGAACATTATCAATGCAAATTCCTGTTGAAAGTCTGGTGCTGTCCACGGTGCTGAAATGCGTTTCTGTATTTATATATATACACATGGCATTACTACCTGATTATGTCATCGTTGTGCCCCAGGTAAAATTTCTGCTTGTGTTCCCGGGTGTTGTACACAACTCCCACACCGGCGACGAAATAGACAATTTCCTTGGCCGCGGTGTAGTACAGGTTGTTGCGGCACTGATGTCCCCGGTATCCGTACACCCACTCCAGTCTCAGGTGGCAGTTGGGAGCAGTCCTGTCAGCCATGTCCGCACTTCCGTGTGTGTCTCTCGGTCGCTATCACGTAGGCTTTCTGATGTAGTGTCATTCAACAAAAAGGATTTATTTTAAGCCCGCGAGTCCCATCCGGCTAGTTCCACTGGAAACAACCAGGAGTCAAGAGCAAGCGTTGAAATGGGGCATGTTTGAGGGTCATGTAAATTAAAAGACTCGCTGCCTGGTAAGATTGAAGCCCCCTACCTCTATTTAAGAAACTGAATTCAACGCTGCTGTTTTCATTGAGTCTACTTGTACTTCAGCCCCGGGCTCGCGGTCCTCCTCGAGTCGGGTCAAAGCTCCTGTCAAATCCTACAAAGATGGAGCTGTACTGTTATTCCACAAGCCCCGCCTACAAAGATGACGGAGAAGCCCGCCATCCAATCAGATGCTCTGACTCATTCAGGCGGAAAAAAGCAGGAGAGGACAAGTCCGTCACGACCATCAAACAACGTTCCAGCTTGTGCTTCTGCTTGACCCTATTTCTGAATACTTTAATGTAATGTCAGCCTTTATATTCTTATTTTGTGATTTTCAAACATAGAGTGTAAAACATACCTCCAAAATTTTTTTTTTATGTATTTTTTTTAAAATTATGTATTATTTAGTCCATTCAAGTACACAGTGTTTATTGAAGTGTAGCTTCTGTTCCATGACTCACATTAAGATGTATGAGTATGAAAGCGCTTTCTTTACAAGCTATTTACTTGCTAAATTACACATTTCCACAGTTATATTTTTATTTGGAGTTCATTAATTTTGTCTATATTTCTTGTAAATCTATTTTTTATTGATGTATTGCAATTTTCAATACAACGTCCTATAAATTTTATTTATTTTGTTTTATTTTTATTTATTTATTTATTTTTTCATTTTATTTTATTCCACTCTTTAGAGGAAACTGAGGCGCTGATGGACCGCCCCCTCCGCTGTTGCCGAGCGACAGAGGAAGCGTTGCGTTGCCTTCGTTCCAGTTCCTCTTAGCAGCTTGCTAACTGACTTGTACATCTACGGTATTTCCCCGATTGCCAAAAGCAATGGAAGTGACGATGGACCCCTTGTTTCTGGCGTGGAGCTATTTCAGAAGGCGGAAACTTCAACAATGTTCCGATATTTGTACAAAAATATTACAAGACAATCCATACGACCAGGTACCGTGGCGAAGTTAGCAGGGCTAGCCTAGCTTGCAAACGCAGGACAGCTGTACAACCTGCTGCATAATCCCGATTAGTCGAGCCCGTGTAGTTCATAATATCTCACTAATGTAGCATTTCATCGTACTTATTCAGTTAATTTCAGCTTAGTGTCTGTCGCTGAACGTTTCCTTGCATTTCACACTTCCTTCCTACCTTGTGTTATATTCATTCTCCCTTAATCCCACATTTTATTCACATTTTTCTTAAAACTGTTTTACTCTTCTCTCACTAACTGTTTGCACTCTACCTTAAGGACTCATCCTTGCTTATCTCAGAGGTAACCGTGACTGCACATGTTTCTGTCTCATATCATTTCCATTCTTTTTTTGTAGATAGTTTATGTTGCAGATGAAGTATTTTACATGACTGAAAATTGTGTGTGTGTGTGTGTGTGTGTGTGTGTGTGTGTGTGTGTGTGTGTGTGCGTGTGTGTGTCTCATAGGCTGCATGGAGCTTGAAAACCCGTGCTCTTACAGAGATGGTATACATAGATGAAATTGAGGTTGACCAGGAGGGGATTGCTGAGATGATGCTGGATGAAAGCTCTATTGCTCAAGTTGCACGTAAGTTTAAACTTTTCCTCAGTGTGGCACAGTTAAGTAAATGAATAAGTTAAACATTGCCTCAATGGGTAAGTTTCTTTGATAACACTTAATCTCTGCAAGGACCTGGAACATCACTGAGACTTCCTGGAACAAGTCAAGGTGGTGGTCCCACACCAGCTGTCAGGTAACCTTTTCAAGAAAAAAAAAAACCCTAAAAAACTAATAAGGCTTTTATGATTAAGCCCTGATCAGATATTTTGTTCCCTGAAATCTAGGCCCATGACACAGTCAGGGCGTCCTATCACAGGATTTGTTAGACCCAGCACACAGTCAGGGCGTCCTGGGACGATGGAGCAGGCCATCAAAACCCCACGTACTGCAAGCACAGCTCGTCCTGTCACTGCTTCTTCTGGTAGATTCATCCGATTGGGAACAGTGAGTACCTACCGAAAAAGAAAAAAGCCTCATGTGAAACACATTTAACAGATTTTTATTAGCCTGTTTGTATAGTGTTTTTTCAAGTTAATTTATAGAGCATATATTATCAATTTATTATTTATTGTGTTACACTGAAAACCTAAAATTTTTAGCAGGACTTTTTTTTTTTGCTGTTTCCCCAGGCTTCAATGCTAACCAATCCTGATGGACCTTTTATAAACTTGTCTAGACTAAATCTGGCAAAGTATTCCCAAAAACCCAATTTATCAAGGGTAAGGCTCGGACTGTGACTTCCAGACACATCAGTTGTTTGTCATTGTGCTTTTCCTGCATGTGAAGTAATTGTTTTCCTCCACAGACACTATTTGAATACATCTTCCATCATGAAAATGATGTGAAAAATGTAAGTGATGGACAAATCTGCCCTATAAATAAAATTACAATTCATTGGCTGAAGGATTATATGTAATGAAATGTTATATTCCTTGTACAGGCTTTGGATTTAGCTGCTCAAGCTACTGAACATGCACAGTTCAAAGACTGGTGGTGGAAAGTTCAGCTGGGAAAATGTTACTACAGGCAAGTAACGCACCATCATCCAAATTGTTCAAGAGCAACATTTCTTTAAATTTGCATTTATATATTAAATTATGTAGCAATTGCTTTTTCTCTCTTCTGCAGGCTTGGCTTATATAGAGAAGCAGAAAAACAGTTTCGATCAGCTCTCAACCACCAAGAGGTGGTAGATACATATCTCTATCTTGCAAAGGTAGTGATTACTGCCAAGGTTTTGCACATTTTAAGGTACTCTCTCTAAGGCAATGTTTTTCATTAAATCACTATCCTTACTTTCATTTTCCCATAGGTTTATCAGCGTATGGATCAACCAATAACAGCTCTCAGTCTTTTCAAGCAAGGTCTGGACCACTTCCCTGGAGAGGTCACCCTTCTAACAGGAATCGCTCGTATCCATGAGGTACAGTATGTCATCATCGTGGGTGCAGTGCTACTAGCGCACACCAGAACTGCCCTCTACCACTTTTTTCTCCAGTAGAGTATAGGCTGTGCAGATGATATAAATTCATAAAAGAAATTAAGTAACAGAAAACCTATTAATTAAAATAAAAAGTTTTTAATTGTAAAAGAAAGCCATTAAAACAGTAAATGGGGGGGGGTAAATAGTAGACGGTATCCAGATAGGGCAGTGAGATTTGAGGGATATGTAGTTACAGATGAAGATGGTCAGACAGCCAGACATGGCGATGAAGGGAGTGGTGACTCTATGAACTATTCATAAAATCAGTCTAGTGTTGGGTTGTCGGGTCAGTTATGGTCTGACCTACGTTATTTTATAAACTCATCAAAGGGCATGTGATGTGTTCTAATACAGTAAACTTAAATTGTATTAATTGCTTTTTGTACAGTTAAGTTGAGTCAAGTAAATATATATTTATTATGTAAACTGAAGTGTTTTACATCTGAAAGAATAAAGTAACATAAAATAATAAAACAATAAAATAATAAAGAGAACAGAATGAAAACAACACTCATAAAGCAATGTAAGAATAAATCAGAACTTAGTTCAGATTAAAAATATATTTTCAAACAGGATTTAAAGGAGACTGATGCCCCTGATGTGAAGGTACAGTTTGTTCTATGATTTAGGTGAAGCTACTGTAAACCTCTGATTTTCTCTATATGTTCTAATCTGGACTTTGGGACAGTTAGGAACATCTGCTCAGCTCAAGATGAGAAAGGTAAGGAGGTGCCAACCAGTGACTTAAAAACAAAAGAAAAAAAATCAATTTTAAAACTGACTGGCAACCAGTATAAGGAAGCTAATATGTGTGATGTGTGGTCTTGCTTGCATGTGTCAGTTAAGAGCAGTGACAGGCTGACACTTGAAAGAAGACTGTTAATAGTCAAGTCTGGACTTAATGAATAACCTTTTCGAAGTTGCTGAAGCAGAGAAATAGCTTCACCTTCCAAGTAGTTGAAGTTAAAAGAAGTTAGCTTTAACAACAGCATTTATTTGATTTTCACTCCCAAGATTCTTTGCAAGGGTTTTTTTTTTATAGATCCTTAAAGGGCTGAGGTTGTGGAGCTAAGGGCTTCCAGTTACAATAATAAAGTCTGTTTAACACAACCTCTTAAGGATTCGCCTCAAGGGTCACTGTTAGGTATATTAACATGTTTTCTGTACTTTATCATATCGTTTGTATATGTTTCATCTTGTTTTATATACTGTTGTTTCTCCTTACTTAAATAAGGAGATTTAGTGTCACTTCCTTCAGAAGGGCACTGAAGGTGTTACTTCATTGTTTGAGTTCTCACAGAGCACACATAAAAGCCTCGTTCACATTCCTGAGTTTCTTTATTACTATACCAGCTTGGGAAGGAGCCAGGAAGGAACTGGTTGTAAAAGTGATATCTTTGTGTCGAACCATGCGAATGCGTTCCAATGTTTATAACCTGCTTTGAACTGCATTTAGTGTGGAGTGGTGGATGATACACCACATGACCCTTACTTTGAAAGTTCTGAATAAAAACCGTGCGTGGAGGGAACGGCCTCTGAGAGAGACCACTTCCTGTTTGAGTAAAGAGCAGAGAATTTGAGGCATGCTCTCTCCCCGCTAGCGGCAAAAACCTGAAAGCTGTGTATGTGTATTTGTTTTTCATTATTTGTTAATTTTGAATGATTTGAACCGATCAGTCACCATTTGGGAATCACTGGATTAATGTAAACTTGCCACTGTAGCTATATCCATCCATCCATCCAGATGATAAAACTGCCCAAATGAGATTAACTGTCTATAATGTGGTATTTTGACAGGAGATGAACAACATTTCATCGGCTACAGAGTACTACAAAGATGTCCTGAAGCAGGACAACACTCATGTGGAGGCCATAGCCTGCATAGGCAGCAATCACTTCTACACAGATCAACCTGAGATTGCGCTGCGGTTCTATAGGTCAGACAAACCTTTCTGAACAATTTCTGTAATGTGTTGTTACAGTTTACAGGATGATATTTTATATACCATCTGCGATTTTATATGCTTCACCCTTTGCTAGACGGCTGCTCCAGATGGGAGTGTATAATTGTCAGCTGTACAACAACCTGGGCCTGTGCTGTTTCTACGCCCAGCAGTACGATATGACTCTGTCCTCGTTTGAGAGGGCTCTGGCCCTGGTGGCCAATGATGAAGAGCAGGCTGATGTTTGGTACAACATAGGACACGTGGCTGTAGTGAGTTAGCAGAAAATATCCCAGAAATGATTTAATATGTTTCACTTCTATATATGGTTTACAGTTAAAATAATTTAACACTTAGCTAATAGAAATGACAGTCATACAGCATATAATTTAGAGTGTGTTCTATGTTTACAGGCAATAGGAGACTTGACACTGGCCTATCAGTGTTTTAAACTGACCTTGGCATTTAATAATGACCACGCTGAGGCCTACAACAACCTGGCTGTGTTGGAGCTGCGCAAAGGTCATGTTGAACAGGTGAAGACATTGTTGCTTTTGTTAAGGCGCTAAAATATGAGGTATGAAATCATAATGGTGTTCTTTCAGACCTCTAATGTGGCACAGCCCATTGTTAGAAAGTCACTAAAATATAGTTATTAGTAGCGTCATACCATAATCTAAAGTACAAGGAAACGCTAGGAAACATGTAACGAAGGAACACACTACCAAAAAGGGCAACTTGACAAAGGGCCAGGGGAAAATACAAACAATATGTACACAAGGTAATGAGGAAAGTGGGCATAACTGGGGAGTTCGAGACACTGGAAGCAAAACTAAAAGCACAGCACAAGGAACTCGCCAAAATAAAACAGGAAGTGCTAAACAGGGACGACAGACACATGTATGGACTAAACACAGGGGGCTCGATACATTAGGAAGAACACAGATGGAAGAACTAAACCGCAATTCTAGAAATAGAAAACACAATTAAATATACTTATGGAAATATATTAGCCTCAGCATAATGCAAACCATGGGTCACAAAATAAATAACAAAACGTCAAAGTTCCAAAAAACTCAAAAACTGGTTCAAAGTCCCAGGAACATGACCCCAAGAGCTGGGCAATAAAGCAATTTAGCAATGATATCTTGATATGAGACAAGGCATTGTGAGATATATGAGATTGTGTTTTTCTAGTAGCACATGGAGCATGTGCATTTCATCTGCTTCATGATGGTGAAGTGAAGGAATTAAGAAAAAATAACCTGAGAATCTGCAAATTGTATTTCCATAATCGTTAATTGTTGCCCTGTCTTTAATCCAGTCTAAAGCCTTCCTTCAGACTGCTGCATCACTGGCCCCTCATATGTATGAGCCACACTTCAATCTCTCCATCCTTTCAGAAAAGGTAACTTATCAAAATCCATCCGATCCCATGACTGATGCAGAGGAGTTAAAGTGACGAGGTGTGATCTCTGTATGTTTTTGTCTGTGTTCAGATTGGGGACCTTCAGAGCAGCTACAGCGCAGCCCAAAAGTCTGAGGACGCTTTTCCGGAACATGTCGACACTCAGCAGCTTCTCAAGCAACTTCGGCAGCACTTTGCAGTGCTGTGAGCATCCAAACAAGTATAAAGTAATAAGTTGGTAGGTTAGTCGTACACAGAAATTGGCAAAGTGGCATTAGCTTTGATTTGTGTTTATTTATTAACTTCCAGTTTATTAGGTACATCTGTGATGTAAGCACTTCATCAAAATGAGTGGTAACCCTTTGAAGGGTATTTCCAAATGTAGCTCTGCACTCCAGTGTCAAAACTTGACCTGATTGTCCATCCTCCTTTTGCAGACTTGTTACATACAGAATCAACATTGGTGTTTCTTTGTTCTGTTCTCTGTAAAACTCTAGATCAGTAGAGTTTCAAAAGGCCGCTGTTTAAGAAATGTTAGAATTAAAATGTACAGCTCAAGTGTTTTAGTTAAACGCCCATACAATCATAAATGGCTGTCACACAACATATGACTTTTACGATTCATGCAAAGGTGCGAGTTTTCCTGAAAAACTGGCAATCTAGTGTCCAATCCTGTACAGTAGTAAAATGTGTACATAGCAAAGGTGAAGTTTTATTTGTAACAGTTGAAGAATTTACATAGATTTTGTAGCTCACTTTATAAATCGCATGTATTTCTCACATTTTAACCTTCTTTGCAATTTTGTAGTCTCTTGCAAAAGACATGGCAATAAAAACGTCATTCAAAAGATGCATCAATGTCTCAAAGCCAGACTTAATCCTCTGTTCAAACATTTAAACTAGAGCTAAAAGGGCTTGGTGTCCTCTCACAAATCCATTTCAGGTTCCAGGTGCATGGAGCGTCGTTCCAAGCAAAGAAGGGGTTGTCTTTGGGATACATAGCTGCACAATCTTCATTATTTTGGTTGTTGGGCTCTCCAGTATTCCAGTATCTGAAACAAGTAATAGATTACATTGTTGAGCTATTATATGTGCTCTGACATAGTATATTTAAAAGACGTTATCACAAATGGATGATGGTCACAGCTGTACACATATAAGTGTGTGAATTTGCTGTCACACCAATTTGCCATTCCTAAAAATCACAATATTTAATATATTTAATATATTATATTTATTACTTTTTAGTAAATAAGATAGAACATTTACCCCTCAGCTAGTCTTGTCCCATCCAGCCATCTCCATACTCCTTCTACATCTGCATCTCTCAGTCCCATCCAGAAGCCACTGTGGCTCATTGATATCGAGGGGTCTTGATAATTTTTTATCAATTCAGCAAGTGCCAGCTGACAGTACAGGAAATATACATGCACACGAAAAAACACACAAACATACATGCATGTTAGTATAGAAATGGAACTCACAATTCTGTCCATACATTTCACTGTGTTGTGTAAATGTTGAGTCTTACATATTCCTCCCTGCTGTTGATCACCACCAAGTCACTTGCTTGTCTCTTGCAGAAATTTCTGGCATCCAGCCATTGTTTCCTTGAAATCTCATCAGAGAAAGGGAGGTAGTAACACATTGAGTTAATGAAAGTCCAGCCTGGTAAACAGTGTCTGCAGCCGTCTTCTGTTGATAAAGACAAAAGGAAACATAATATGTGCCTTGTTGGATGACAATAATGATGCATTAAAAAAATGATAAACGTAAAAAAGCTCTCACTGAGCATTGGCATGTGGGATTTCAGTGTTGCTAGTTCCGTTTGAATTTTATCCATTTTCTTTTCATAATCGATTTTTCTTCTCTTCAGATGTTGAAGCTCCCACTTGGTAATTTGCTGCCCCTCAATCTCTTTCGCCAACTCCGTTTTGGCTTTAACACTGCTTTGGATTGCAGCGTTGTAAGTAACTTGCAGTTTTGCAATCTCAGTGCTGATGTCTGTTACTAAACGGTTCCCATTAGTAAGCCTGTTGTCTGTAAGCAGGGAAGAGGACGTTACAAGCGGAACAGTTTTAACAGTACAGTTGAAGCAAGAATTTTAATGAAAATATCAATAAAAACAGTAGCAGCCAAAATTCATTTTAAAATATTTCTATATTACCTAGAACCCAAGCAATTTTTAGGCAAGTCTAATACTTCCATGTTTTAAAAAGACTGTTTGCACATTTTCCTGTTTTTATTGTCCCATATTAATCAAGACACACATCCGCCTATGACATTTTTAATAAGTTTATTTTTGCCTAAATCCGTATTTTCAACATTTGCTTCAGTTTTTTGCGTTTCCTCAAAACCTAAGAAAAATGACTCGGGCCAATATTTTAGGAAGGTGATGATATGCTGACCCATCTGCTGTGGTGACCCCTTGTGAATAAAGGAACAGCTGAAAGAAGCTTCTTAACCAAGGAACATAGTGAGCAGGTACTTACAACTGAATTATCAGTGCTCTTATATAGATAAATTATGTAACAGAAAAACGGTCATTAAATTACGTCAAATCTAATTTGGGATTTCTGTTCTTCAGTTTCTTGTTACTTATTGGCCGACATAAAGACAGAGACAATCTGTCAGTATCT
The DNA here is from genome assembly GCA_024447675.2 of Pterophyllum scalare. Classification (NCBI taxonomy): domain Eukaryota; kingdom Metazoa; phylum Chordata; class Actinopteri; order Cichliformes; family Cichlidae; genus Pterophyllum; species Pterophyllum scalare. The sequence goes on along the minus strand of JAMQGT020015290.1, from coordinate 17,767 downwards.
GCAATAAACTAATATTATGTTATAATAAGCCAATAAAGTGGGCTAAATTAGATATAATAATTACTGGTTCAAAAGCATATGTAACATTTTTATAAATGCATGTATCAATTATCTCGTCTATTGTTTTTTTTATAACTTTATAACTTGAGTCATATATAGAAAGTTCCTAAATGTGGTTTCCTTAATGTAAACGTTAGATGACGGCAGGTTGCTGCTGGTCTGTTGTGAATGTTTAACCTTGAACCAGTGGTTCTTGAACTGTGGAATAAGAACAACCAGGTGAAAAAGTGTAGGGAGAATATGAAGTTCACTGATACTATTGCAGCAACCTTTATTGAAGGTAATTAATTAATGAATAATTAATCAAAATTGTAGGGAGTGGGTTGTGAAGCTTTTCCAGCTTCTGGCGTCCCAGAAAATGTTTTAGATCAGCTGCCTTAAACCTGCATTTACTGTTGTTTCTTCTTTGATCACTTGGGGGCAACAGAAACAAGCTTAAACAGCTTATGAATTTACAAAACTGAGACAGAATAGCCTTATACAATCTATGGAAACAGGCCTTGCATTTACAGGAAAACCAAACCAATGAGCCAAAACTAGTTAAAATGCTCCATAGAGACAGAAGGTGACCAAAGAGTCAGGTGATAATTACCTTACCCACCGATAGGTGGATGAACATTATGTTTTTGCTCACATTGGTCTGTCTGTCAGCAGGACAACTTGGAAAATTATGAGCAGATTTCAATAAAAATTTCTGGAGTTGTTAGGGATGGTACAAGGAACAACTTGTTTAAATTTTGGTGGTCATCCGGATCATGATCTGGATACAGGATTTTGTACGAGGATTCTTTACCACTGTGAGATAGGGACAATATTCACATATTTGCATCTAAACTTATGAGGGTAAGTCAGAATCCTCTGGAAAGAATCACAGTGCAGCGTGATCATAAGTTCTGTCATAAAGCAAAGTTTGTTCATGATCTAAGGAGGATTCCTGATCTAATGATCCAGAATGCTGAAAATTATAGGGCCAAAAAATAAACCCCTGTAGAGTGAGAAATAAAGCCAGTGACGTGCAACTAATGCCAAAATATAACTGAACCTGGTGGAGTATGACAACATCGGGTGGTCGCTATTCCAGCGTAGTATTGGCACATAGAAAATTTGGAGTGGGCGAGGTACATGCTCTACTGAGTGTCCTTCTAGTTACTTTTACACTACAGTCACGATTTTATAGTAGCTTGAAAGTAAATCAAATCCCACTTTGCTGAACATGATTGTTTAACCTCCTGTTTAACTTAGTTTTTTTTGCTTTCATTTTGTCTCAGTATGATAAAACAGTGGCTTGCAGCAGTGACTTACAGTAGACTCCCAGGCCTATATCAGCTGCTAGCAGAATGGCAGCGAGCACTGCCAGGCTCACTGCAAGCACTTTGTAATGATTCAAAGGGGATGCAGACCTCAGTGTGGACAGGGACACTACACAGAGAAGTGGTGGATGAATATCAGACACAATACAGTAACAATTAGGCATCACCAAAATGACATGCATGTGGTTGATGACACTGAAGATGTGAGATGATAACTTACAAAAAGTGATGCAAAGCATCTACTTTCTTAGAACAACTTGGTTTAGAGATTAGCTCAGTGATGTGTTTCTGAAACTGTTCAAGAATCTATCATAGAAGGAACTTATTAAACATGATTCTTTAATCATCATTCATCTTCTTGTCATTTACCTTGTTGCCGCTCCCGGTTTGAGTAGAAAAGGTGGTCATCTGCACCACTTTCCTCTGGATAAGTCAGTTTGTTATAAGTACCCTCAAAGTCAGCATTATTTCCCTTGTCGTCCATTTTATTGATGAGATGAGAGCAGTGTAGCTAAGATCGCCCCGGGAGAGATTATTTGTTAGGACGTTGCGCCCGCAGATGTTTGGGCTTTTGTGTAACAGTGCAAACAGAAAATAAAGTTCATTTGTTAAACATTTACAGGAGGTAAAGGTCACTTAAACAGCAGTGTTTTCTGATCATCTAAAGATTAGAATCAGAAATATTCTATCAGGATGCATTTTTATTTCATTTAGTCAAGCATGAAGCATCTTACAATCATTACAGACATTGTGGACATTGAATATGTTGAGTATTATCAAACAGCTCACTTACAGCAGTGTATAACATGACTGTTCCACATGTCAAGTTGCAGCTAATTTGTTTGAGAGATTTTGTAGCATTATTGCTATTATCATTTAACATTATCATCATTATTATCCCCTTGTGATTTCCGTTGGCTCCATCTCACAGATCCAGTTCAGCTGTTGGCTGCTACAATCTACATTATACCATGTCTTTATAGTATCGGTAAAGTAAATAAAAGCAGCACAGTTCTTCCTCTCATTCCCAGTACGGTCAGGCTGTCCGCTTCTCCAGTACCTTGAGTAAAGCACAGTCATTTAGAGAGGAACTTGTTTTCAGTGTATTTGTCAGTGATGAATAAAAGTGAGTGTTAAGCGTTTGTGAGATGCTTACAGTGTTTCTGCCTCAGTCACATTGTTAACCCAGACCCACGTTCCCTCTGTCACCACATCAGTGAGGCCAATCCAGTATCCATTCTGCCACCATATAGCAGAACTGCTCACTTTTTGATAGTTGTCGATTACGAGGATCTAAAAGAAAGCAGACGTCCAATTTGATATTTAAATTATTACAAATTTCTAGTCAGATTCTGTATGTATCATCAAATAAAATTTAAAGGCCCTTTCTGGATCATTTGCTGAGCAAAGGTATCCAACCTGAATATGAAACATTTGCTACCTAAAGTTAGTCTTTCCCAAGATGTCACATATGTGCTCTTAAGAAGTTGTAGAAGCATTTTAATCACATTTTGGCAAGAGTGGTTGAGTAATTTTTCTTATATTGCCAGTTTAAAGTCAGCAGCCACACAGTCCTATTGACCAGAGAAAAGCATTTAAAGTAGAACTAAAGGAGCAATTACTAAACTTAAACGTGTATGACTGTGGCTTTAAATAATTATGAAGATAACTTTCTCCCACACAGTACACTCAAAAAATAGAACCGTGAACTGAACTTTATGGCATTTTAAAACTAGACATAGAGGCATTTACATTGGCAGAATATATGCTAATTTAAATATTTAGTGGGCCTACAAAATGAACTAGAAATCTTTTCACCACAAGAGACTTTGTTTTTGACCCACCTGCTCCTCCAAGCTATTGATCGCAAGCAGGTCACCCCCTTGACTAACACAGTGTTCTCTGCTCTCCGTCCAGTTCTTTCTGGAATTAATTTCATGGTGAGAAAAATAATAACATGATGTTTTAAGAAGGATCCATCCTGATGGGCATCTGCCACAGGTTTCCTCTGTTCCAAGAGAAATTGAAAAACCATTTACTGTCATACAGTAAGTTGTACTGATTCACAGCATGCTGTATGTTCTCATGTTCCCAAAGATAGTTTGGAGGTTCAGCTTACCTAAAACGGTTTTATTAGACTGAAGATTTGACTTCTCGATTGTTAGTGTCTCAATTTGTCTCTGAAGGAATTCAGTTTGGACCTTTATCTGCTTCACCTGCAGCTTTAGTTGCACCTGGTTGGCGCGCTCTTTCACCAGCGCTGCTTGGGCCTTCAGCCTATCGTTGGTGATGCCACTGTGGTTGCGGAGGTGGTTCATTTCAATGAGCAGGGGTGAAATAGCTGAATCTGTAATCTGAAAGTCTTTGGCTTTGGCACCTGAAAGGTAAAATATAAGAAGGCAAATGAGGATCTCTAGTAACAGCAAAGACTGTATATAAAAGATGGCTCTAATCATGGTGACTTCACTCATTGGTTTCCAAATAGCCTTTTGGCTATTACCATCTTCTTTTTTAAAGTAGATTTGTTAGTAAATTAGATCTAAATTTTACATCTATATGGCCATCTCACAGATACAGATACACCAGCTAACTAGTGTTAATATATACAAGAAACTATCCAAAGAATTACACTCACCAAAACATAGGCACAAAGTCCTAAGATATGGCATAATATTAGTCACATTCTAAGTTGTATTATGTGTCAGATAATTAAATAAAAAGACACCAACACCACAAACATGGTTAAAAGGTCCAGTGACTGGAATTAGTGGAGGTGAGATCGATGAGAGCTCTAGCAGCCTAGTCAGTCATTGAGAGTAGCTATACCCTAAATAATGACCAGCTTTTAGACTTAATGCCATTTAAAGTTTCACTACTGCTTGGCAAGTGTTTGCAGGCAAGTCGGCAACTTCCATGCAAACTACTAGTGACGGCTGTAAGCTGATAGCAACCAAAGCAATTGCAGTTATTTTTGATGCAGCACCACATACAGTACCAGTCAAAAGTTTGGACACACTTTCCCATTCAAATGAATGGGTGAGTGTGGTTTATATGGCTACACTATGCAAGTTTGTGGCATTGGAAAATAGCCAAAAGTGACTCTCACTTCCCTATCAAGCTGTGGGATGACTGCTTATGCAGCACCTTCTATAGCACTTGTTCTTGAATGTCTAGATCTGTCTTTTACTCAGTAGAATAATTTAGAAGGGGGATCACCAATAATGTGCACAGGTTGCTATGATGATGATGTGTTTCTTATTTGAGATGAGGCCAGAGGCTTATTTAGATCTCTTGTTAAGCTGACATTATGAAAATAGACCCAAACTACTGAAAACTCTCTACCTCTTCTGAGTTTTTGTTTGTTTAGCATGGTGTGGCTTGCCACCTGCTTGCAGAATTTTACTTTTCTCTGACTTTTGCTGCAACCTTTTGTCTGATGGATGAGGTCTTGAAGCTCTTACTTGCTGGCTCCCATGGGAGTAAAACCATCAGCAAAGTGGGCACCAGTCGATGGTTATGGATAGTTGGAAGCCAGATATTATCTCTGGTGTGTTGTTCAGTAAGATTTTTAACAGAACAGGAATGAGGGGGATTGCTATAAAGTCTTGATCACGTAGATGAGATTACTTTCAATGTTCTTGTTCCTCATCACTTGTTGCAAGCTGTCATGCCAGAAACAAACCTTGCTAGACAGATTAACTTGTAGTAGTCTGTATCTTTACAGGTGGTTTTTGATTAGATTTAGATTAGATTAGATTTTGATCTGAATTCAAGCTGTTCTCTTAGCTTCATTTTAGTGGGGAGACTGATCAGGTTATTGTTCCATAGTCTGAGGTTGCCTGTCTTGAGAAGGAAGATGTTAGTCAATCAATTAGTTCTTGGCATCCAGACTTCAGGATATCTTGTACTCTGTGGACTCCTGGTCTCACTTAAGTGCATGCACTGCTTCATCCACTGCTTCCTGCAATATTAGTGTGTCAGCTGTCTCCCTGTTCATGATTGCAACATTATTAAGCCCTGTTGTAATCCATAATGGTTTTCTCCTGTTGCAGATATTCAGTCCTTTGCTGTTTTTCTTTGTCTAGATTCAGGTGTCATATTCATGGGTTCATATCACTGTCTTGTTGATTGTTGGTCTCTAAGTGTGTGCATCTGTAGACTTTGTGTTTCTGGGTTTTTGTTTTGTCAAAAAGGCTAATTTTTCTATTGTTAACTTTGCCCATGACTGCGTAGTCCTCACCAATGTCAAAGATAGGGCTGTTGCAGCCATTAGCAACCCTTGCGTGTAGCCCGCAGACATCACACAAGGAAAGAATGTAGGCTACTACTAAACATTTCGTTCATGTACTTCATGCAATACTCTGATATAGCTGCTCAGAATTAGATCAAGGGAGCATTTCTCATCTGTTCTGATTCTGTTCTGGTCATTACAACAGACTTACTCTTACTTACAGCAGCAGGGGGTAGATTTACTGTAGCTCAAGTAGTAGAGTGGCTTGTCTGTGCTCTACCACTAATTGGAAGGTCGAATGGCTTGATCTCCCATTCACCCTATCCATTTGCCAAAGTACCCTTGGGCAAGATACTGAACTCTGAGTTGCCCCCCCCCCAGGGCATCCATCGGAGTGTGTGTGAATGTTCGATAAAACTGCTTAGGTATAGATAAAAGCACTGTATGAATGTGTGTGTGATTAGGTGAAGGAGACTTATAGGAGAAAGTGCTTTGAATGCTCAAATTGAGTAGAAAGGAGCTATATAGGTACCAACCCATTTACAATTTACATTGACAAATACAGCTTGTATCAAGGATCGCCACCTCGGTAATGGACCAAACCAGACCAGAATATCAGTGATGTAGTAGCTCATCTGGCTGATGATCCATCACAATTCACAGGTTAGTGCCTTTTATAATGACAAATGTGACCTTGATCTTGCATACAGTTTAGGTGAATACCCTTTAGATGATCATTGTGCATAAGTTTAATTATATTCTGAATGATACTAAACTGTAGGAAGAATAGCAATTCTTATGAACTGTGCATGGACAGATGGACAGATGGCTGGACGCCCAAGGATAATCTAATTGGTTCTTCAGCCGAATGAACTAAAAACTACAAACCCACATAAAAATGGCATGTACCACCATTTCGAAATGACACATTACATACACAGCATTTTTATAATGTATGGCCCTGGGTCATATTGCACTCAGTAAAAAACATTAAAACATTAAGAACTCCTTGTCTAGGCGCATTAAACCATTCAAGATTACATAAAGATACAAATCAACTCTGATTAACTAGATAGCCATATATGTAAAAGCAAATTACATTAATGTCTGCAGTTTCAGATAAAGTCTTTCATACTGTGTTGTGAAAATTAAAATATTTTGTATGATTAATATCACAGGAGTATACTTAAGATTAAGGAAATCAGTTTCCTGTGAGCTCTCATACTCACAGTAAATCCCAATGACAACAGCAGCTATCAGCAGAACAGCATTCAGCAGGCTCAGACTCAGTATAACCAGTCGGTGGTGTGGAAACACAGGTTTACTTCTACCTGCACGCAGACCTTGAAAATGTTGCTCTCAGTTAAAATCCTAACATTTTCTGTCTTCAGTAAATAAAATAAATCAAATATGGACAACTATAATGAGAACTTTCTGCTGTCTAATAGTTTACAGAGCATTGTGTTATATGGTTTTAAACAATGTAACATACACCGATTTTAAATTTTTTACATGTATTTGAAGTCAAAGTCAGTAAATGAGTGAAAGTTCCAAGTTCCAAAAAAAAGCAGAACAAAGTTAAACTGCTTTTAATTTGGTTGTAAAGTGAGCTGTACCTTGTCCAAATGTTTGACGATGAGAAAAAGAATTCCCATCTGTGCTGAAATCTTGAGAAATCTTTTCAAATGACATCTTCTCCTCAGGCTCTGACAGTGATTGTAAGTTCTTGATTATACTGGTGCGGGTAGTGCTTATTGATCTGTTTGCCTCTCCTGCTTGTACCAGTGATAAGGTGTGTGTGTGTGTGTGTGTGTGTGTGTGTGTGTGTGTTTGTGTGTTTGAACCCTGGTCTACATGTTGATGTAATGCGTTTGTGTGTGGATTTTACAAGAATTTGATAATGTCGCTGTACAAAGAGGTTTACTTTAAAATTAAAACAATAACATGTATGTTATCATATAGTGCTGGATCACTGCTTTTCTATTTAAATTATACACAGTTTATTAAAATTTTGATGATATTTTTACCTTCTGTTCTTTTGAAGAAGGAAATTATTACAATTCATTATAAAACTTAGAAACAAAACAAATTACCATTTTTATAGATATTAGCAGCGAATTACAGGTTATATAAAGCCGCTGTTTAAAACACACTGCAGTTTTAATTGTAAGCTGATGTAAATGTTTATCAATGTATGCAGGACACATAACTGGAGCTGGAGTATAAACAGACAGTATAGTAAAATGATGTGTTAATAATGTAAAACACTTTGAATCTGCAGAGAAATTATGAAATTAAGAAAGTGAAGCATTCTCCTGTAAATTCATATAATGTATAAATGTTAACTGGAATAAACATTAACATGTTACCATACCATAAACTGCTCATTTTATGTGATGGTAACATGTACATACTGTATGTAAGATTGTATGCCTAATTACATACATTTTAACTCATGGATTTTGGTGCTTTTTCACAAATCCATTTCATTTGGGTGTCACATCTAACATCATTTCAGAACTTGAAGATGTTTTCTCTGGGATCTGCTGGTTCAGGTGACCCTGAACCATCCTTTAGTTATGCTGCAATAGGCCTAGGCTGCTGCATAATGCACTGAGTGTTACTTTTTCATTCACTGCTTTTACTCTTTTTATATCCCACACTGCATTTAATCATTAATTATTATAAATCTCTGTCTCTCTTCCACAGCATGCCTTTTGTCCTGTCTCCCTCCCCTCAGCCCAACCGGTCACAGCAGATGACTGTTCCTCCCTGAACCTGGTTCTGCCGGAGGTTTCTTCCTGTTAAAGGGGAGTTTTTCCTTCCCACTGTCACCAATTAGTAGTAGTTTTGATTGTTGGGTTTTTTCTGTAATTATTGTAATTACTCCCACACTCATTTTAAAAAATATATTTTATTGTAAACAATAAAAAAAATTTTTTTACATCGTCACCTTTGGAAAAAAAAAAAATCAAGATCTTATGGACAAAAAATGTCACCTTACCAAACTGAGTTCCCTTTGCCTGCTTGTTATGAGAGGAAAAAGGTTTCTCAAAAAAAAAAAATCTAATTCACTTCATATAAAATTTCCATGCTGCCTACAGATTCCTGTGAGCTGGTGAACCTAAACTTCCACATCAATTTCCCCCCCACATATGTGTTTATTCAATTACTAAAATTACAAAAACAAACAATTCAAATTCTTAAATGTCCACTGCAGAAAAAAAGCATAAGCACAGAAAAAAAACCCAAACAAACCCTAAAACCTGCAAATCGGTGGATCCGCATTGCCCTTTAGTATATTAATTGTTTGTTCTACTAGAGGATTTAACATCATTTATCTGATATGTGATTTTTTTTTTGTTTGTAAAACAATGTTCATTTTTATTAGGATTGTGTTTTTCTGAATACAAATCAAGCTGGCTTTAATCTGTAATCTATAACTTCTTTAGAAATAATTTCCTCAGACACCTGTAAAATAATTTGAATGTTAACTGAGATGCTGTAGACACAGCATATGAAGCCAAGGATTGCTAATAGTTCATGGTTAAAAATGAGATGAAGAGTGCAAGGAGTTTATCTTGTTTCCATTTCACATATCCAGTGTAACTGCTCCACGTAGCATCTTCCATCATAGCGGGTCTTCCAGGGAATAAAGGAGGAATAAACTGCAACCCCACAATTTTCTCCTTGATAGTCATTATTTGGTTCTCCATCCATCCAGTACCTAAGAAAAATCCAAATGAATATCTATCATATAAATATTATCTAAAGATTTCATCATGGCATCATGTATCATCAACTAAAAATTATAATAATCTATAATTATTATAAAAGTAAGAAGAGATCAATGCTGCTGTTCTGACCTTTGTTCCACCTCTGTCACATTGTTAATCCACACCCAGGTCCCCTCAGTCTCTATGTCGGTGATTCCAATCCAGAATCCGTTATGCCAATGAACAGAACTGCTTTTCATATTTTCGATGCTGTTACTCACAAATTTCTATATGAGCACAAAAAAAACATTAAAAAAAAGTTTTCAAATGTCATAATTATAAGGGCCAACATACAAAGTAATCATTTTCAGGTCATAGCTCTGTCAGTCATTAGGCTACTTTGGCCTACACTTAAAAATCTCAGCAGCTTTATTTTATTTATTTTTTATCCATCCATCCATTTGTTCCACTTATCCTTTTCAGGGTCACGGAGGGGGTGGAGCCTATCCCAGCTCTCATGGGACAAGAGGCTAACAAAGAGAGACAGACAACCATTCACACCTATGGGCAATTTAGAAACACCAATTAACCTAACCCCACTAACTGCATGTCTGTGGACTGAGGCAGGAAACTGAAGTGCAAACTCAAGAACATGCAAATGCCACTCAGAATGGTGGATTCAAACCCAGGACCTTCTTGCTCTGAGGCAGCAGTGCTAACCACCGCACTATTCTGTTCTATTTTATAAGAAATAAAAATAAAGCAATTTTATTCTATTTTATTTTTTCCCATTTAAGTTGTAATGATTTTAGTGATCCCCTGTGTGTTTGTGGACATCTGCCCATTTAGGTAAAATTTGTCAGAATCTTGAGTTCTACACCAGTTTATGGCATCATTCCTGCAAGGTAACAATTTTCCCATCACCTGTTCCTTATGTTTATTGACAATAAGCAGATGGTAGCATGCTTGAATAATTTGAATTTTTTCCTTTTATATTTCTCTTATTTGTTAACTGCTTGTAGTTTAATTTTTGGATGTCTTCTGTTATTTTAATGGTGATCCAACAAGAACAGCTGTTTCTTTGATAACATCTAAATAAAGAATAAAATGCATAACATAAGATATTCCATAATATATATATATATATATATATATTTATAGCATTTTTACAGAGTTTAAATCCATGCTGTTCACTCTCTGTGGCCTCCAGTGTGTCTGTAGACTTTCTGTATTGGTGACTTATTTTTTGCAGCCATCTTTTCTAGCTTGTCTTCAACCCACCTGCTCTTCCTGGTCATCGATCACAACCAGGTCAGATCCATGACTAACGCAGTCTGCTCTGCTGTCATGCCAGTTCTTTTTGACAGTAGAGGACTTGATGTAAGAAAAGAAATAGCAGGATGAGTTGAAAAGAACCCATCCAGGGAGGCATCCACCACAAGATCCCTCTGAGAGAAACAAAGCATTTTTGTCCTCTTGGATTCTTTATTCAAAGGTTAAAGGAAAGTTTGTACACTAAAATACAGCTGTCTCACCTAAAGCTGATAAGTTGGACTGCAGCTTTGTCTTCTCCATTTGTAGTGCTTCCATCTGTTTCTGATAATCATCATTGATGGTCTTCAGCTGCTCAATTTTCACCTTTACTTCTTCATGGTCTTTGATTGCTCTCTCTAACGCCTTCTTGGCCTCTTCTTCAGCTTTGATCACGTCGCTGTGGTTGCTTCGGAGAAAGTCAAACTCAGTGAACAGCTGAGTTACAGCTGAGTAGGAAACGTGCAAGGAGCCCTCTTTGACTTTGGTGCCTAAAAATGTGAGTTTTGGAGACTTTTACATCATTGTGTTCCCCCCTCCCATGAAAAACCTAAATAAATTGCACAATAGATTTTTAAGGAATAAATTATACGAAACAAATTAAAACTAATTTTCAGAAGGTTCAATAAACACTCCATTTTCCAAAAAAAAAAATTTTTCCGGAAATTATTTCATGGTTCAGGCTTTAGGGGGAAGAACAGTGTAAATTTATTATTATCATTATTTTTGTTTTTATTTATTTATTTATTTTTGAGGAACCAATGTATAAGTGAAATTTCACAGAAAAAAAAGGGAAATTAAATTTGTTGCAGACTTTCATACTCACACTTATTTCCAATAACAATAGCCGTTATCAGCAGCACAGCGTTCAGCAGACCCAGGAACAGTATAATCAGTCGGCGCTTTGGAAAAGTTGATCCACCTGCAATAAATGAACATAAAAATGTAGTAATTTCTCAGTGTTTTCATTCAGCTCCATCTGCTCTGTGGGCATACCAGAGCAATAACAGTGAACTGAAACTGCTGATAGCTGAAATGAGTTTGTGGTCAAGCCACAGAAAAACTACCTGTCAGAAAAACATCATGTTTGCTATCGACGTTCAGTAGCCAGAGAAATGTGTATGATGTGGCTTACCGCTCCTGTGAGTCATACAAATGCAACTTCTTACAGGAAACTACAGAAACACATTGATTTAGCAAACAAAGCAACTTTCAGCTGCTCCCTTTTTCACAAGGGGTCACCACTGCAGATTGCTCTGCATATTTCATTTACCAGATGCCGTTCCTGGCACAACCCCAAAGGGACCTGTGTCTCCTCCTGGGATTAAAATCAGGATCTTTTACTTGTTAGGCTAATGTGCAAACCATTACACTATGGAAATTAGCCTGAGATTTAAATTTCATTTGAATGTTCTTCTTTCAGCAACACTAAAATAGAGACAACACTAACTTTAGTAAAACTACGAGAAAAAAAGGGTCATACCTTGTCTAAATATTTCATGGGAAGTTTCATCTTTGTCAGTTGTTCTTCTCTGTGGATTCTCCATTGGTTTTACTGCCCCCTGATCTGTGTGACTTCTCTTTTATACCCCGAAGATGCTGACATTGAATACTTAATGTTTGCTGTGGGTGTATCAGTCCTGCAATGAAACATCAGAAGTTTCAGCCAGTGCCCATTATTTGTCACACACACTGTATAGATGTGGTTGACATTCAAATTTTAATATACTGTGCAGTAAAACTGTGACTGATGCTGTGCAATCTACGTATGTTACAGCTGCTGGATCACTAAATTTCTCCATTCTGTTCAAATTGTACTGTTACAATTTGATATTAGTACAACTAGTCAAATGGGTTGATATGTAAATACACAACTCATTATAAAATTTCAGATTTCTGTGCCTTCTGCAAATGTTCTCTTTAATTTGATTCCTTGCTGACGTTTAGGAATTGTTGGTAAAATAAACTTTTTTTTTTTAAAGCCTTACTTAGCATTAAATCAGGAAACACCCAGCACAACATTATCTGATTGTAACCACTTAAAGTTACCTCTGATGCTCACCACTGACTCCATTAGCCAGTTAAACTCCAGAAAACAGTCAGAACTCTATGACATGTTGTTAGACTTTAGTATTTTGGATTTATGAGTTGTCAAATGTGAGGAACAACTGGTTAACTGGTCTACAGCTAGAAATACTGACTAAGATGACACTTAGGTGTAAGTTCACTAAGAAAGATCTGTTTTCACCCCTCTGTCTTTTTTCCTAGTTCTAGTCCAATCCTCTTTCTGCCCGTGGACTTCAAGCCAATCAGTTTCCACTTTGCATACTTTAAATTTCACTGCTTACCTGTCATTCTTCCTTGCAGACTCATTTGTGCAACCCACCTCCTCCCCATCTCCACCTCAGTGTGCCATCCAAGCCTCCATCTTTTTCTTCACCACCACCAGGGTCTAGACTCCGGGGATCCTGCCGTAATTCCTGTCATCACTGGAATTCCGTTCTGCTTCGACGGACTTTCGGAGTCTAACCGCCAAATAGATTAATTGAATTCTGTATATCAATAAATAATACGCAACTTTTCCAAATGATCTCTCATTATTGAAATATAATCAGGGACCCAAGGTTCCCCAGCAGAACATCGCCTAAAGCATCACACTGTGTCTGCTGGCTTGCCTTCTTCCCAAAGTGCATCCTGGTACCAGGTGTGCCCCAGGTAAGTAGCATGCACGCATCCGGCCATCCACGTTATGTAAAATAAAATGTGATTCATCAGACCAGGCTACCTTCTTCCACTGCTCTTTTTTTTTCCAGATCTTGGCAGGTGACAGAGGTCAGCATGGGCACCCTGACTGGTCTGCAGTTATGCAGCCCCATACGCAGCAAACTGTGATCCACTGTGTATTCTGACACCTTTCTATCAGAACCTGTCATGATCTGGGCTCCACTGGACCCCGTGTTTTTGGTTTGCTTAATTTTGTCTGTTCTGTTTTGGGTTTTGATTGCAGGGGTTTGTTTATGTTTTGCTTTCTAGTTCCTTATGTTTTCCCAGTGTCAAGTCTGCATCTTTGTTTCCCCCTTCTGTCTTACTGTTTTATTTTGATAAAATAAAAATCACTTGTCTGTTGTGTTCAGTTTTGCTTCCCCTGGTCTCGTCAAGGTAATCAGCATCACCTGTGTTCCCACCTGTTTCCTCTTCCCTCATCAGCCCTCCGCTGTATTTAAGTCCTGTGTTTTCAGTGCGTGTTGTCTTCATTCTGTGTGTGTGTGCGCGCTCGGCCTAGACTTATGGTTTTGCCTCTGTTCAAGTCAAGTGCTTTGGTTTTCCTGTCGGCACTTTTGCCACTGGTCCCATCCAGTACGGTTTTTGTTTACAGTTTGAAAATAAAGTGGATTTTAAGTTAATCTTCGCCTGGCGTATCCTGCATTGGGGTCCTCCTTCCTGCCTGCCACACAGCCGATCTATGACAGAACCAGCATTAAGTTTTTCAGCAATTTGAGCTGCAGTATGGTAACTCATCTGTTGGATCGAACCACACTGGCTAGCCTTGTTCCCCACGTGCATTAATGAGCCTTGGCCACCCATGACCCTGTCACTGGTTCATCACTGTTCTCTCCTTAGACCGCTTTTGATAGATACTGACCACTGCAGAATGGGAGAACCCCATAAGAGCTGCAGCTTTGGAAATGCTCTGACCCAGTTGTCTAGTCATCACAATTTGGTCCTTGTCAAACTCGCTAAATTCATACACTTGCCCATTTTTCCTGCTTCGAACGCATCAACTTTGAGGACAAAATGTTCATCTTGCTGTCTGATATACCCACTAACAGGTGCCATGATGAAGACATAATCAGTGTTATCTACTTCACCTGTCAGTGGTCATATTATTATGCTTGATTGGTGTATAAACATTACTTTACCATACTTCATTATTTATAACTGCTATGCATCCCATGCATATGATATTGCTGCAGGCATAAGGAGAAATTATTTTCCAGATTTGTGGGATGAGTTAACATATGCATGTTATGCATATTCTTTATTTAGATGTTCTTCCTGGATCACAATTAAATACAACACATCCAACAATCAAACTACAAGCAGTTAAAAAATAAATTAAAAAGAAATGTAAAACAAAAAAATAAAATAAAATAATTCAAGCACAAACAGCAAACACCATGCTACCATCTGTTTATTGTCGATAAAGATAAGGAACAGGTGATGGGAAAACGTTACCTTGCAGGAATGGAGCCATAAACTGGTGTAGAAGTCAAATTTTGACCCACTGATGACAGAATTTACCTAAAACCCACAAACACACAGGGGATCATTAAAGTCATTCCATTTTATGCTCTGGAAAAATAAAATAGAACAAAATAAAATGGCTGAGCTATTTAAGTGAAGGCCAAAGTAGACTAATGACTGACAGAGCTGTGCCCATCACCACTGCAAATAAAAAGAAACTCAGAGCCCATGCCTGATGTAATCCCACCCCAATCTGTCACTCCTACTGCACATCTCATCACCGTCTTCCTGTTCTCATTTCCTGCACCACCCTTATATACTTTCTGCCACTCCTGACTTCCTCATGCAGTACCACAGTTCCTCTCTTGGCACCCTATCTTTCTCTAGATCTCAAGACCCTCTGATCTTCTCTGCACTTCTTCAGCAACACTCTCAAAGCAAACATCACATGTGTAGTGCTCTAATTAAATGAAGATTTATTACATAAATGTCCACTTTTGTCTTGTCTTTGCATTTAAATTCTTTGCATTAAGTTCTGTACATGTAAACAAACTAAAAAAAAAAGTTTTATATATTAACATTACATATTATAAGCATATTATATGTATCATTTTACCACATAATGCCAGTTACTCGTGGTTTTCATTTATGCATTTGTGTATCGATGTTTTTGATGTATTTATGTATTTTGGGTGTTATGGCTAACTGTGTGGCAGGCAGGATCGCTGAGCAGAACTGAACTTAAAGGTGGTTTATTAGGGGATTGGCAAGAAACAATAAACCGGAGCTCGACGGGTGCCAGAACTAAATACAAAACAATGGTGCAGGGTGACACACAGCAAGGAAACACTGACGACAGCGCGGCAAAGAACTGACACAGACTGAGGGCTTAAATACAGACACAGGATAACGAGAGAATCGGGAACAAGAGGAGACACGGCTGGGAAAAATTAAACAGGACAAGACCAGGAAGTAAACTAAATAAAAGGCACACTGACAAAGTTAAACAGGAAACAAGTCGGCATGGGTCCGAGATGCAGACTTGTCACAGCACTGGGAATAAAACTAAATACAAAACACATGAGGCAAGGGACATGACACAGAAGAACAAAGCAGACACTAGAACACAGAGACGCAGGGGAGACAAGAACAAAGGGAATCTGTAATGCAATATAAATAACAAAATTTAGAAAACAGTGACAAAGAATCCAAACAATAAGCACATATGGAAACACAGTGAAAACAGAAACTTAAAGAACAAACAAGAAAGCACTGGGCATACAGCACAGGACCATGACAAACCACGGGGCTGTCATGGCTCCGGAGTTCTGCTTTTGGGGTCCACCTTCCTGCCTGCGCAGTGGCCTGCCATGACAGAATGAGTGGACCCCGCAGCCTCCGATTGCTTCAGTGGCACTCGCCTGGTGCTGGGGGGACCGGCGTATTGGAACGGTCCCCGGCGACGCCACTCACCTCCTCCGCCTAAGCCACAGGCCATCCACACCGGCGGACTTTTTCTGGCTCCTGCGGCTCGCTCACCTGCGACTCCGTTCGCTGGCCCCTCCCTTCCTCAGCAGTCGACGCAGTCAGGGAGGAAGAGGAAGCCCCGGCAGCAGCGGACGTGGCAACCTCAGCCCACCTACACAACTGGGTTGTCTTCTGAGACACTGGGCGATGTTGTTCACGAGCTGTGTGTCCGGTGGTTTCGGGAACCCTGTGAGAAGCGGGGGAGGGCCATAGCCCACGAATTCCAGGGACTTTTAGGGGACGATCCTGGGCTAATGGTCACTTTGCCAGTCCTGACCAGGATCATGTCCAGGCCATAACACCTCCAGTCTCTCGGCCTTCACCTCCCCAGCTTCTGTCTCCGTCGCCTGCAGCTGCAGTCCCCAAGCCACGGCCACGCTCTCCTGCATCCCAGCCTGCTCCCCACTCGGCCCTTCCTGCGTCCCAGCCTGCTCCCCACTCGGCCCTTCCTGCGTCCCAGCCTGCTCCCCACTCGGCCCTTCCTGCGTCCCAGCCTGCTCCCCACTCGGCCCTTCCTGCGTCCCAGCCTGCTCCCCACTCGGCCCTTCCTGCGTCTCAGTCGGCCGTAGCTCCGGCCGTCCCTCGGCCTCTGTCGGCCGTGGCTCCGGCCGTCCCTCGGCCTGTGTCGGCCGTGGGGCTCCGGCTTGCCCCTCGGCCTCAGTCTCTGTCGGCCGTGGCTCCGGCCGTCCCTCGGCCTCAGTCTCTGTCGGCCGTGGCTCCGGCCGTCCCTCGGCCTCAGTCTCTGTCGGCCGTGGCTCCGGCTTCCCCTCAGCCACAGTCAGCCGTAGCTTCGGCTTCCCCTCAGCCACAGTCAGCCGTAGCTTCAGCTCCTGCACCCTCACTCCCGGTCTCTTCAGCTCCTGCGCCCTTTTGCAAATCAGCAACTGGTTTCTTAGTGCCCAGATACTGAATATTGTCAGCTGTTTAAACCAAAGAATGTCATGATCCTTGGTCTGTTACCCAGCATGTTGAGTTTTTGGACTTTGTGGTTTTCTTTATTTAATTATTCTTCATGACTTGTGGGTTATTTAAAGTTATATTTGCTTTGTGTATTTCTAGTGTTGGTTTTGTTCCTGGTTCTCTGCAGATTTAGAGTTTAGTTTTCCCTCTGTGTTCCCTTCCTCTTTTGTCTGGTCACTTGTGTTATGCTCTTTTATGTGTACTGTGTTATTGTATTTCGTCAGTGTGCCTGCGTGGCTTTCTGTGCTAAGTCTGCGTTTCTGTTTCCTGTTCTGTTTCTACTTCCTGTTTTACTTTGCCAGTAAGTTGTATCATGTGCTTTGTGTTCAGGTTGCCTCCCTTGTCGTTAGATTCAGTTTACCTGTTTTCCCCTACTGTCTCCACTCTCCCTGATTACCTCATGTGTG